>CAVNYN010278443.1:0-11939 GCA_963692815.1 Nyctanthes arbor-tristis
ATACCAAACTTTACCGCATCTACCAATTTCTACCATTTGCCTAACCCGCGAAGAATTAAAGAAATCCCAAGACGCTAGGCTACTATTTTTCTTCACAAGACTCTTTGACCCGACCCAAGTGGCACCCCGAGTTTTACCACACCTAATTTTCTACCATTTGAACAAACCACAAAGAGTTACACGAAAACTCTTCAAGGTGCTAAACTCACTAATTTTTCTCTCAACTCACTTGTACCACTTGTGTATAAAAGAAGAAGAAAACATCTCTACTTATAGGCTTCGTTTCCTTGGAAGACAAGACAATTCTTCTATGATTTGGATTCCTTTTCCTCTTAAGATTCTTCTTCTTTCCCTTTCCTTTTCCTTTTTAACTTTGGATTATTTTTTACAACAAACCTAACAATACAATGTTACATAGAATAATGTTATTTATCAAGTTTCTAATTTAATTGCCATTTCCTTATTGATCCTTGACTAAATAGAGACTCTATGTCAATTAAATTAGAGACCAATATTCGATTTAGATAAATAGCATCACTCATACCAAATTTTCTAAGAAAATTGATCAGACTTCAAAAATGAAGTCTGATCACTTACATGGCACTCATCTAACAAAAGTAAGAGCCTAATCAATTTACTTAGAAAAATTGTTGCTCATACAACTAGATTAGGAACAGTGAGAACTCAATCGTTTTACAGGTCAAGCCAGGGTAGAAAAAAGGGATAAAAATTAGGGTTGTGGGAAAAATATTTGATTTTTGCCCCCAACTTTTGTTGCTTTTATTTATTATTCTTTAAAGAATTCTTTTGTTTAATCCAAAAGTGGATTACAGTAATATATGATGATTCATAGTAACTGGGATAAAGTTGTCTTTCTTTTATGATTATAATAATTTATAAAAAATAATAATTAATACTAATAAAATTAATAAAGAATTAAATTTTATTTAAAATTGGTATAGCATAGTATTATAATTTAAAATGGAATTTTTACAATTAATTTTTAATTAAGGGGTACTTTTCAAAACCATATTATAAAAGGGGGTTTTATGTAAAGAATTTTATCAAAAAACATATTCATTAAAAAACATGGTAACGGAAAACAAATTAATGTTACCATGAAAGAGAGAAGGAGAAGGTACGCGGAGCCGATTTGGTGACGACGAGTCGTGGTGGCAGCAGAGATGGAGTTGTGTATAGGAAGAGGAAAAAAGGGATAAGAAGTAGAAACGGTGTGATTGTCGATAGTGTAAACGAGTCGTGGCGATTAGTGTTGGTGTAAATTAGTGGCGGAAGAACATAATGAGATGTCATGTGCAACGGTTGCGGCGGAAACGCATTACAGGGGAGTGGCGGTGGTCGAAGAACCTAACAAATGGTGGTGGTGGTGCCATCACAGATGGAAGAGGTGGCGGCTGTTCGGAAGGGATTGTTGAACCTGAATCTTGATGGCTATAAATAGTTTCCAAATAATTTTTCCAAATGAAACGATGTTTTCTGTGAAAATATATAAATTCCTAAAAAATAGTAATAAGAATAAGGAAAATAAGAAAAATAAATAAAGGTAATTTTACAAGTCAAAAGGATACATTTACACTTAATTTTGCAATAAGAGGTAGAGTTGAAACCCTCATAAAAAATGGGTGAATCTATTTTTGATACCATATTTTGTTCGTGTTACCAATGTTTGTTATCCTATTTTTTCATTTGTTACCTTTTTTTTTCAATTGTTAATTGTTAGTGAATTTTTTTCCATTTGTGGTGGCTGTTACATTCTTTCTTTTTCTCTTTTTTTTTTTCACATTACTTTTGTGTGTATGGATTTTACCCTCCTCAATGAGGAGAAGGAACAAACTAAATGGCTAAGAACTCAGCCTAAATGCAGACTGAATTATGTCGAAAAGGGAAGCAAAGACAGTCAGAAGGTGCGGATTATATTCCAGGATTCGTTCCACTTCATCGACAACAAAAGAAGGCAGTCACTGCACACATACTATATTCAACCATCTCGGCATCCGGATGTGAAAGCAGAACTAGCACTTAAGGTGCCGGGGGAAGAAGTAAAGTCTCTGTTTGTGTGTCTCTCTGTGTGTGTGTTTTTTTTTTGGGCGATTGTTGCCATTATTTTCTCTTAAATTTCACATGATTTTTTTTTTTTACTTTTTTTTTGTATATTTTACTATTTTCCAGATTGTAACATTTGCTCCCCAAATGGTAACATTTTGTTTTTTGAATGGTAACATTTGTTATTGTGCTTGTGGTGGCAACGATTGTCGGCAGTCCGAGCTAAAAGCGGCAGCTACAAAGAACACGACTATTTTTTATTGAAAAAATCACTACTTTTAATTATTATTTTAATTATAATTTATAAAAAATAATAATTAATACTAATAAAATTAATAAAGAATTAAATTTTGATTAAAATTGGTATAGGGTAGTTTTATAATTCAAAATGGCATTTTTACAATGACATTTTAATTAAAGGGGATTTTCAAAACCCTATTATAAAATGTGGTTTTTATGTAAAGAACCCTTCTTTTATCTAAAATAGATTTTAAGATAAAGAACTAAAAGAAGTGCTTAATTGTCATAATTTTCCTTGAAAAATGCTAATTTTCCACCTAAATTTCCACCTTTGTGCAGTTTGACTAGCTTTTTTTATGGAAAATATTTTTTCACTTTTTGTCACGTGACCATATTTTCTAGGGACAAGGAAAACATTTTTCTTGTGGCGACTTAGGTAATTCATTTTCTAGGGAATTGAACTTCCATATTTCCTAAAATATTAGATTATTTTTTAACTTATAAAATATAAAAAATTAGAAAACACGCATGTGAATTGAGAATTTCTCATTTTCTTTAACCTTTTTCTTTTTTTTGGGGAGGGGGATTTTATGTAACATGATATTTTTTGCCAATGTTAATGCATATAAGATCTTATAATCATTTCAAATTTTCTGATTCTGGATCGTTATTGAAGTTTGTAACTTTGTTTTATCTTCATATTCTGGCACAAATCACTGAATTTCTTGCAATTTCTTTTTTAGTATAAGCTTCTACTTATTAAGTATATTATTGGGATAGTTGCTGGCCTCAAAATTATTCATTGAATCATAAGCGGTAAACTTTCTAATGAGACTATAATCGTTAGAAAGCCTCATTCCATGTACCCTATCTTCATAATTATTTTCAAACATTCTCTTCATATCATAATTGTCTATGAAAAAAAATCATGCAGGACAAAAATTTGACATTAGTGATCTTTTTTTATTTGTCATGGTTTGATTACTCTCAAATATAAACATATATTCAGTTCAAAATTAGAGCTCGCGTAGTTTTGACAAAGAAAAAAATTTGGCAAGTAAAAAAATACATGAAAAAAAGTACAATTTACATATAAAATTTGATAATTTCGACAAAAAAATAATGACTATCAAATAATAAAATTTGGTAAAAAAATTATTTCCATGGAACATAATATCTATCAAATACCAAAAGATAAAAAACAACAACTATTTCTAGATGAAAAATGAAGCCAATCAAACATGCGTAATTGACATTTCTCATGAAAATTAATTTTAGGGGATTCAATTGCCTATAATTCATACTTATAATCAAACAGTACCTAACTGATTTAAAATTTAGAAAATTATCAATTTGTCGGTAGTGATTTGAAATGCTGTTTCTAAATAATTCATATATATGCATGGTAAAAGAAAGTTTACAACGATAATGTACTCTAATATGATATAAATTTCCCAACTTGGGAAAGATTACCTAACGTCCTAACGTGAACTTAATTGCAAATAGATGTTTTGTTCATTATGACAGGTTTGTTTCTCTTGTCATTCTGACAAGTTTTATCTTCTTTTCAGTGGTATTATACATATACAATTGAATGATTTATAATTTATGGCTATGGGCACCAAATCAAAATAATTAGTATAATGTGGGGGAAAATGGTTGCGAAGTGAACCATCAGTGCCTCCGTCCAGTGAAGGGCAAAGCGAAGGAGAGAAAATGTTGCTCGATACAGCAACTACCATAATTAATCTTTCGATTAAGCACTCTGACAAAGGAAAGAGAATTGCTACAAGCACTGAAAGGGATGATGAGATTCTTGATATCAATCAGAATTTTGACTTAAGCCCAGCTCAACTCTCGACCCAACGCCAATGAGTACATTATGCTGGAACTGTCATGGGCTAGGTAACCTATGAACAGTTCAGGTCCTCATGGACCTTGTTAAACACAATAGGCCTGAAATTATCTTTCTTATGGAGACAATTACACGACATGTTAGAATGGAGTCTATTAGAGTATAACTGGGCTATGAGGGTCTCTTTGTAGCTGAGAATGAAGGCCATAGTGGTAGATTGGCAATGCTATTAGAAGGAAAAAATATGGCGACTCTTATTAGTTATTCACGAAACCATGTTAATGTAGAGATTTCTACCAAAAATTATCCTCGTTGGCACCTCACAGGGTACTACGGTTTTCCAGAAAGGTCGAGACACAGAGATAGTTGGAATTTGATGAGAACATTAGCAGCTCAATCTCCTCTTGCATGGTGCTGTGTTGGTGACTACAATGATATTCTCAGTTACAATGAAAAAGTTGGTGGAGCTTTTCAACCGAATTGGATGATTATTGGGTTTCGACAGGTAGTTAATGATTGTAATTTGGTGGATATTGGCATGAACGGCTCTCCATTTACCTAGTTTAGAAGTCGAGGTACGTACAGAAGCGTCGAGGAGAAGCTTGATAGAGTCCTTGTTAATTATGACTGGTCTAGCATTTTCCAAGAAGCCAAATAAACAAATATGGGGTACTTTACATTGGACCATGCTCCAATTTTTATGCAGCCATATGATCCTCATAATAATCTAGGGAAAACAATGTCCCGCTTCGAGAACTTTTGGTTAAAGAAACCAGATTGCAAAACTGTTATTAAATCTAGCTGGGAGAGTTCAATATCTTTATATATCCAAAAACAGATAGATAACTGTGTTTCTGATTTGGTTTGGTGGAATAGAAAGCTGGAGGGGAATTTTACAGCAGAGTTGCAAGAGTGCAGAACTGAAATAAAGAAGTTACAGATACAAAGAGATGCAGCCTCTGTCGAATTGTTTGAGAAGGTTCAACAAAGATATTTCAAAACACTCAGGAATCAGGAAACATTCTGGAAACAAAGATCTAAGCAATATTGGCTAAAAGAAGGGGACTCCAATACTAAGTATTTTCATACAGCAGCATCAAACCAAAGGCGATAGAATAAAATTGATAGGTTGAAGGATGCAAATGGTAATTGGCGATCCAGATCAACTGGGCTACATTCTATGATTAAGAATTATTTCCAAAATCTTTTTTTCCTCAAATTGCAGTGATGAAGAGGCTGATTTCATTATATCGAATATAGAACCTACAGTAAGTACTGATCACAATGAAACACTGCTAGCACCATTTTCAGATGAGGAAGTTCGAAGCGCACTTTTTAGTATGTATCCAGATAAATCACCCAGGCCCGATGGAATGAACCCAGCCTTTTTTCAACAGAATTGGGACACTCTAGGACCTGATGTCACTAAGGCATGCCTAGCTTTTATTAATGATTGTAATTTTCCAGAGAACTTGAACAACACCTCTGTTGCATTAATCCCAAAGAAACAGGTACCAAAAAGTTTGGAGGACTTACATCCTATATCTTTATATAATGTCATGTGCAAGATTGTTGCTAAGATGTTGGCCAACAGTTTAATAATTCGTCCCAAGGGGAAAGATCACTGATAAAATTTTGATCGGATTCGAAGTCATGCACTATTTGAAATGGAAATCTCAAGGGAATGATGGATAGGTGGCGTTGAAGATTGATATTACTAAAACCTACGATCGGTTGGAGTGGGGATATCTAAGGCAAGTGATGACTCATATGGGATTCTCTAATAGATGGATTGACTTGTCATTTCTTTGTGTTTCCACTGTTAAATACAACATCATATTTGGTGATGCGGAGATTGGACCTATCATTCCGAGAAGAAGACTAGGGCAAGGATGCCCTTTGTCTCTATATATGTTTATACTTTGCGCTAAGGGGCTCTCTATGACCTTGCAGATGAAAGAGCCATCAGGCATGATTTATGGCTGCAAGATAGCACGTGGAGCACCAGTAGTTTCCCATCTTTTTTTTTTGTAGATGACAATCTTTTCTTTTTGAAAGCAGATTACGGAGAATGTGAGAGAATCAAAGAGATAGTTGCTTAATATGAGAAGACGTCTAGCCAATCTATTAATCCACAGAAATCATCTATTTTTTTTAGCAAAAATGTGACAAATGATGGAAGAAAAATGATCAAATCAATTATGGGCATCAACTGTGACAGTGGCCATGAGAAATATCTTAGATTGCCCTCATTAATTGGAGAAAACAATAATGAAGTGTTTGGGTTTATCAAAGATCGAGTGTGGAATAGAGTCCAAGGAGGAAGGAAAAGTTCCTCTTGCAGGTAGGAAAAGAAATTCTCCTCAAAACAGTTGCCTAGGCGATTCCCAAGTACGCGATGAGCATATTTCTTATTTTCTTTGAGTTGTGTGCCGAACTAGAGAGGATGATGAATTCATATTGGTGGGGTACAAGCAAAGGTAGAACAAAAGGAATATGTTGGACAAGATGGAATCAATTATGTGTTGCAAAGTTAAGAGGTGGACTAAACTTCAAGAATCTACGTGAGACGAATTTGGCTTTATTGGGGAAACATGGCTGGAATTTTACCACCAATCCACATGCTCTTGTGTGTAGAATTTTTAAGATACGATATTATCGCAAATCTGATTTTGTAGAGGCTGGAATTGGGAATAATCCCAGCTATGTTTGGAGAAGCATTCACGCAGCACAATATCTCGTTAAGAAGGGAAGATGACATAGAATTGGAAGAGGAGATACGATTAGAGTATGGCATGATCCCTGGCTGCCCGGTGATAATCAACACTATATCACTTCAGAGCCATTGCCAGAAGGAGACAATATCAAAGTACAACAGTTGATGACAGAAGATGGAACGAAATGGGAAGGGGATATCCTTCGAGATATTTTCAATGAGCAAGACCAATGCTTACTCAGGCAGATTCCATTAAGCATGAGGAGCACAACATATAAAGTTATATGGCAGTTTGATTCGAAAAGAGATTGTACAGTTAAAAGTTGTTATAAAGTGACATAACAACTCAGATGGCAAAATACATTACTGGAAGAGGACACCTTTTGGAGCAAAATATGGAGGCTAGTGATCCCCCCAAAAGTTAAACATACGATCTAGAGGTGCTTTGAATACACTTCCAACAGCTGATTTGCTTTGAATTAAATAGGTGAATATTGAAGCTGGATGCTCAGTTTGCTTGGACGAGAATGAAACAATACTTCACCGCCTTGTATTTTGCAAATTTGCCAAACAAATCTGG
Source organism: Nyctanthes arbor-tristis (assembly GCA_963692815.1). NCBI lineage: Eukaryota > Viridiplantae > Streptophyta > Magnoliopsida > Lamiales > Oleaceae > Nyctanthes > Nyctanthes arbor-tristis. Next base: position 7,456 of record CAVNYN010278443.1, read on the forward strand.
AAGGCATCTACAATTGGATTTGTCTAAGGTATGCACAATTCCTTTTGAGATTGGCTAACCATAATGACGGAGAAAATTAATAGCTCAGAACTGGAAGTTCTTGTTATGATCTGCTGATCCATTTGGGGCAACAGAAATGTAGTGGTATAGAATGCCAAAGTTCTCATGATTCAGACAGTTCTTAGACAAGTTTCATCGGTCTTACAGCAATGGAAGGCTGCGCATATATCGCAAACCTAACTTCCCACGGCTATTGACCTATAGAGTGTTATGCAAAGAGCATAGTTATTGACGGAGAGTTCGAGCCTCAGCTGGCAGAAGCTATGGGGATTAGAGAAGCTTTAAGTTGGATAAAGAGAAATAAGCTGTCCAACTTAACTGTGGAGACGGATGCACTGCTAGTTTTCAAAGCACTCACAGGATTTACCAAGGATCAATCATATTTTGGAGCTATTATTGAGGATTGCCATTCTCTTTTGGGAGATTTAATAAATGTCAAATTTTCTTGGACTAGGAAATCTGCGAACTAGGTTGCTCATAGCTTAGCTCAGACGGCTGGCTCTATGACAGATTCCATGGGATGGTCAGAACACTTTCCTGATTTTATTTCTGATGCACTTCATATTGACGCTATGAATTAATAAGATATTTCTTCTTTAAAAAAAAGTATGTGAAAAGTAAATAAGATGTTAGATTACCATACGCAGATATACATCCATTAATTATGGAAAATGTTAATCGAACTAATAACTATACAATGGATGAAAATGGGACAATCTCACAAGAAAATGAAAGTTCAGTGACCTTATAGTACTAAATTAAAGATGGGTGGCTGATGAAATTGGACAAGCATAAATACCACTGAAAATGTTTAAGCGCTAGACTTCTAGTGTCATTACACCACCAAACAGATGATGTGACATAATACCAACAACTAATGTATAATTCAAAAAGAGAGCGTAGTAATATACAGATATTATGTTATATTACTATCTAGTACTATTATAATATATCATACATCTGGTACTTGAACATTCATCCGTCCAATAAAGATATGCTTATTCTTGTTTCCACCGAAAGAAACTTTAACCCATGCAATTAGAAAAAGGTAAAATTTTAATACATTTTTTCCTTAAAAAATACTCCTATTTATATCAGCCATCCATTTGGGTTCATATAATAATATCCTTCAAATAAGGTAACAAATTTTTTATACTTCAAAAGTACTATATCCCAACTTATAAGGCAAATTAAGAACCAAAATGTGAGTACATGAGGGCCATAATTTATTGTTAATATAAGACATTTATGTGGGTTTTTGATTGGTTTGGAGTACACTATCTTGTGTGCTCCAAGAATATTAGAATATTTTTCCAAATAAAGATATATTAGAAAAATTAAATTCACTCTCAATGAGGTAAGTGGGCTATAATTCGCATTAAAAAAGAAGGGAAAAAAGGGAAATAGATTATCTCTATAGGGTGAAGGAGTATAAAGTTTGTTTCTTGTTCGAAACTGGATAAATACGAGGTGGTAAAGATAACATAACATAACATAATGTTTGTTATGAACTAAAAGAGGAGAACAAAAGAAAGAGCATATGGACAATACTTAAGAATTGTGTGTATTATTACAAGAACCAAAGAGTTCTCATTCGGAAGACAATTAAATAATTCACAATAGTATCATCGTTTTTTTTTAAATGAGAGGTCACATTGGCACCACACCTTTTTCTAATCAAACGATGTTTTATTTGCATTACACGTTCTTAACTTCTATTAAATATTGTATTTATGTTCATAACTTTCTTTGTCACTTTTTTATCCTCAAATATACGTTAACTAGCATATATCTCACATTTGATAAAGCTTTCTGTGCAAAAAAATTTACTTGAGAAACTCATTAAGTATATTAAATTAGTTAAAATATAGAAATAGCTAAGTGCAGTTTTTTATTTGTATTGATCATTTGGAAGTATGCTGGGAAAAAAAATTGGATACAAATTATTATTTGAGATAAGAAATATTAATCTATAGAAAGTGCAAAAAAGAATGTGACAAAAATATTAAGGTTAGAAATGTAAAAATAACCGAAGTTCAGGGAATTTTAGTATAATTAAAATGTGGTGCATTTTATTATTATAAATAACTATGGTGTTGATATATTTCTCAAGATTTTGGTCAAGCACCACATGGCACCAGACTGATAGTGTAGCATATACCAACTACTTATATGATTTATGAATGAATATGATAACGTGCTCATAGTAACTAGTTGATATTATGTCACATTACCGTATCATCCTTGAATCCTTCTAATATTCCACCTTTTTAAATTTTAGTTTTCTGCTTCGTTGAATTTTTTTCCGCAAGCCTTCTTCGTCGAAATTGGTCAAGATATCTTTAGTATGTTTCATGTCTTGCTTGCTAAATTTAAGCTATATTAGCACCCCATGTGTTACTAGTCCTTCTATAGAATTCATTGACCAGTTTAATGTGACAATCTCTCATTAAACACATTGAGAGGAATGGGGCTAACATACTCAATGGGTAGTTGCCACATTGTCTATTGGACACCATATAATGTGTACATATGTTACCCTTTTTACACAACAAATATTAGGGAGAGGAGTAGGCCCAAGGAATATTCTTCACCTTTAATACTATGTAACGTTTACATGAAATAGTCTTCTAATTATGATTGAGTTTTTCTATTTTGTCCATTGAACACCATTAATGAGGTCTAGTGTATTATGTAGGAAGTGTCCATTAGAGACACATAATACATTAGACTTCATAAAATCGTGTCTATAAAATATACGATTAGGATTCGCGCAATACACGTACTAGTGGCATGCACATACCATGCAAATGAGACATCTTTTGATTTATTTGTTAATTAATATAGATAATGCTTAAGGACTAACATCTAGTTTACGTCGTGTACTACCATTAAACTATCACTAGAGGAAATCTTACTTTTAACGACAAGCATTTTTGCCTAGAAACAGATCGGAAGAGCCCGCTTTTAACGACCAAAATGACCATTTTACGATCAAAGTATCGTTATTAAATGTGATATTTTTTGTAGTATATGTTTCATCTATTTAAATATATGAACATATTCGCGATTTACCTCATTCACAGAGCCCCAGCGCAGGGGTTGTGGGGGCTCTCGTGATTGGACGTTATCCAAATATATATATATATATGTATATATATGAACATATTGTACATTGTAATTAATTTGCTCTTATTGATAATTCAATACATTTTGCACATTGATATTTTTATTTATAACTAATTAAATCACTATTATTGTGACATTGAATGGGGTGTTATATAGATCAACATTAAACATGAGATGTCCTGATGTGCTAACACTAACGTTTCTCATATTTTTCTACAAGAAATAATGGGGCAAGTTTTATTTTATTATTTATAATTTAAAGAGTAATTATGTGGCTATTTTCCCTTTTTGGATGAAAGGTCATCTGTTTTTGTATGCATAATACATCATGGTAATGAGATCTTTCTAGGACCAAGTTTAAAATGAATACAAAAGGCCAAGATGCATATACAAGCAAGGAAAAGGAACAAAGTGGCCACAATCAAGGCATCAGTCAATACCATATACATCACCACTTGAGAAAATTTTCAAACCATATGCTCTCTATTCTATGTTCATCATCTACTAAAATGTCGTAAATTTCTTGTAGAAATTAGAAAGTATCACAACATTGCCCACTTTTGGTAATTTATTACGAGTTATTGTGGTCAATAATTCAAAATCTGTAAACATATTAAAAAATTTCTCTTGTTGATGAGTTGCCGTCCTGCTCATGTGACATTGGGTGAAAAATGGCCCCATATAGGTTAAGAATAGCCCATTTTAAGCAATGTCGCATTGCCATACATAGGCATGGGAGCATCACATAGTAAGATAATTTTTCTCGACCTAAACATAATAGCACAAAATATATTACCATCAAAGCCTAAGTAAATCAAATATAGATTACTTTGATTAAGGAAAAATAAGAACTCAAAGTATCATTGAAACTTGTGATCAATATGAAGATGGATCAAATAATTAGGTGAATCACAATCAATAGTAATCAAGAAATCTATGTATTGAAGCATGATTAACTAGACTAGTAGCCTTAATTAATGATCATTTAATATAGTTCACATTTGCAAGTTGTATATATTCACTTAAAAGATAAAGAATTGACTTCATGTAGTAGTCAATTCTATCGCTTGAAATAGTGGAGAGGGATATATCCTTAAAAAGCAAACAAAATGCGAACATAATTTTGCTTCATTTATGGGAAAACAAAATTTGGCTTTTACAGGCTAGCATTTTCAAAACTTTAGTTTTGTGCCTTCAATTAAATGTGTGGATATTGGCTTGATTGTCCACAACTAGTGGGGGGGTTTTGTCTCTTCACACTAGAAGAGATTTTCCTTGGTCAAGGCCCCCTCTAG
>CAVNYN010278444.1:0-19372 GCA_963692815.1 Nyctanthes arbor-tristis
AAATTGAACAATGTGGAAAATAGAGCTGCAGAAATGCAATGGCGGTAGAGAGAGAGAGTGTGTGTATGTGTGGAAGATTAGGGGATAGAATGTCGGTGAAGATGGAATAAGGGTTGAATTGGGGATGGGGAATGCTTTGACTTTTTATTCAAGGGCAATATTGTCTAAAAAATGGGGATGGGGACATTTTTGTATATAGATTTAAAAAGTGGACACTTTTGTACATGCCTAATTAAATTAAAAGTATTCAAATTTGCAATTTCCTCATAATTATTTTTGTTATTTAAAGTGTTGCTTTGTTCATTATTTTTTTTACATGTTGTTTAGTTTCATTACATTGTTATACTTTATCAATGAAATTTAGCCGTGCAACGTACGAGTGAGCAGTAACAGGGGGTAATCTGATGCAAAAGTATATAAAAAATTGTTATTTTTATTTTAATCCAATTAATAATATCTTCTTTTATTATATGATATAAGTTCTAATTAGGATTATAAATATTGCATCGTTGAATAATAAATAGCTCACATAGTGCATTTACTAACAGAAGTCTCCACATCGCACTATCTTTTTTCATGCGGGTAAAGGACTAGTAGACTTGGGAGCACTATTTGGTGCTAATTTGTTCGAGAAATTTTTTAAGAATAGCTTTTATTTTATTAAATTTATTTTCAATTATACATTCTTTTTTATAGTTCGAATTATACTATAGTGGTTATATCATCCCGAAATAAATAAATAAACATACATACACATTCTTTTAAAACAATTTTCTCGGTGATTAAATAATTTTTCCTTCATTTTAATTAGACATTCTTCGGGAAAAAAATTAATGTTTGCCTAAAAAAAATCTATCCTAAACGAATTTAAGGTCTTTACATATGGTAAATTGACCAAAATTCTTGACATTAATTAATTAATTATTTATTTATTTATTTGGATAAAACACCAATGTGATTTTTAGTCTTCCACTGGGAATTCCAAAAGCCTTCACATGGATTATTATTACTCACAACATTTTCTCAATAATGCAAGACCGAGGACTATGTCCGTCGGTGAAACTTTTTCCACAGGGTGAGAAGACTTCCACTCATGCTTAAGCTTATGTTTGATTCCATGGTATGGTATGGTATGGTATGGTATTCCAAAGAGTAAGTTAGGGTTAAGTGAGGTATATTTTGAAGTATAATAACGAATGAGATAACTTTTATAAGTTGAAGTATAATAAGATATGTATGTTCTTTTATTTTTTATTTATATTATTTTTCAGAATTAACATATTTTACTCATTGTTAGAAGTAAATGTGATTAACGAAATTTTCCTCTATCAGTTGCCAATGCTAATTGACATGCACAAAGCTCAGCCACAAAAAAAAAAAAAGAGGGTAAATCATCTCTTGTGTTAAATGAGAATAATTAAAAACTCAAGCCCAACTGATTTGACTCATCGTGATAAATATTTCCTTGTTGTAAATTGAGCCGGTTACTTGTCCTAATTTGATTGATAGTTTAAATAAATTGTGAGAATAAGAAAGTTTAAATATTGAAAAAAAGAAATAAAAAACGTACTAGAATGTGTGTGTATACACACACACTAGGTGCAGGTGTGGCACTTGCGTTGCACTTGTCGCGGAGACTCTTTTTCTAAAATTATAGGGTCAAAATCATTTATTTTTTGTTTAATTTACAAGACCAAATAAAAATGATAGTACTAACATATTTCTTTTGAAGTAACTAATAAATCGAAAAGGTATTTGAATCCAGGCGGAGGCTTTAAAGCCATGAAGAAATTCTTGTGGTGTGGAAATAAAATTCCAACATGAAGAAAATGCAGCAACTTTAGATGTTTTAATATTTCCGATCTATAAATTTTACTTTGAAAATCAAAATGTGACCGTCATTCAATTCAAGAAATAACATTATTTTTTTGTAACTAAAATTTGGGTTATCTGTAGCCTCTCAGTGAAAAAATGTAGTTACCAAAGAGGAGCCTAAAGGAAGAGGGGAAGAGATAAGTATTTTACACCTAGAAATTCATCACTTTCCATTACACATCATGGTTATTAACAATTCATTACAACAAACCAAAAGCTTATTATATTCATCATGTAAAACACATTACAAAAGAAGTTCTGTGATGCATAAGACTTTCAAAAGTAAACTAATTCATAAAATGTCGGATAGGTTAATTTTCTAAAGGGTAAGTTATAGCTAGCGTCCTCAATCTTTCAGGTTTGTTGAGATTACGTACTCAATCTTTAATTTTCGTTGTGAAGGCCCCTAATCTTTCAATAGTGTTACAGCTAAGGTCCCTCTAACGTTTTCCATCCATTTCCACCGTTAATGCCAGGAGTATTATCGTAAAATAACAAAAAAATGAATATTTTAATGTTTTTACAAAAAAAAAGAGAGAGAGGGGAGACCCCGCGTGTGCTACGGGAAATGGCAGTAATTTGCTGCCATTTCTGCAGCAGAGGGGGGAGACTCCCTCCTTTCGCAGGAAATGGCGGCCAAGATGGCTGCCATTTCCAGCCAAAAAGGGGGGGAGAGTCCCTCCTTTTGGCGGCAATTTCTGGCAGCCAAAAGGGGAAACTCTCTCCCCATCTTGGCTGCCATTTCCGGCCAAAAAAAGGGGGGAGAGTCCCCCCTTTCTGGCAGTCAAAAAGGGGAACTCCCCCCTTTTTGGCTGCCATTTTTGGCCGGAAATGACAGCCATCTTGGCTGCAATTTTCGGTAAAAAATGGGGGAGAGTCCCCCCTTTTTGCTGCCATTTCCAGCCAAAAAGTGGGGGAGAGTCTCCCTTTTGGGGGGACTGTCCCCCTATTTTGGCTGAATACGGCAACCAAGATGGCGCCATTTCCGGCCAAAAATGGTAGCCAAAATGGGGGGAGAGTCCCCCAAAAGGGCAGCAAAAAAGGGGGAAGTCTCCCCCTATGCTGCTGGAAATGGCAGCAAAATACTGCCATTTCCAGCAGCACATTGGGGGAGGTCTCCCCCCTCTCTCTCTCTTTTTTTTTTTGTAAAAATATAAAAATATTCAATTTTTAGTTATTTTACGATAATACCCCTGACCTTAATGTTGGAAATGGACGGAAAACGTTAGAGGGACCTTAGGTGTAATACTATTGAAAGATTAGGGGCCTTCACAACGAAAATTAAAGGTTGGGGACGTAATCTCAACAAACCTGAAAGGTTGGGAACGCTAGTTGTAAATTACCTTTTTCTAAATTTGTGTGTAATTCGGAATTTGATTAGGATATTGAATTGGTAGAATTAAAAGAAACACTTGTAGCCTTAAGAAAAACACTTGAAGAAGCTATTGTTATTGACTTGCTTGGAGTTAATATTTTGTTAACAAGACTACGTTAAGCCTTATCCTTTTTGTTGATTAACATTGGATAGTTATTAAATTTGTTGTTCACATTTCTTTTTGTAGGAGAAGTTAGGGGAAAGAACTGAAAGCTTTTACTCAAATTTCTCCTTTTTCCAAACTTTTTTTAATTGAAGTTGATGAGTCAAATTCTTCCCAAAAGATTAGCCAACATAGAAGAGGCAGTAGCGAGACAAGTTTGTTCTACAGAAGAGGTATCATCAACCTCCAATGGAGTTTCAGTTGTGCTTTCATCATTATTTGGCTAGTCATGAACAAGATTTCCAGTTTCCTATTTGTTCCTTGAGAATGTTGTGCCGCTGCTGTTGTAAATTTAGAAGCGCTTCCATGATTTGGGTGCAATTTGAGTTAAAAAAAAATTTGTTCTTCACCGATTTTGATTCGCATGTTCTCCTACATTATGTTTTTAAGTGTTATGTTACGAAATAGATGGTGACTATAGTTGGAAAATAGTGCTAATGCATCAACATTCCAGTGCTAATGCATCAACATAGCAATAGTACAATATGCCAAGTCTTGAACTGAACTAACACCTACAAACCTCCAAAAGTTGATGCAAAATGCACAAAACCTCCAAATGTTGATCATCAATTTTCTGTCACTTCACAAAATTTTAGATTCTACAATAAATGAAAACACATTTAAGATTGCAAATTGAAACTAAAAAACACATGCAAAAGCTTCTAAGTTCTAGATATTTTAATACAAGTAGACAACATAAGACACTGGTGTTTATACCTTAAACTTATAAAATTAATTAATTTTAGCCACGCATTTTTGTTGAACACACCAATACATGCAACTGTTTTTCAATTTTCTGGTAGGTAGATGAACAAAGATCAGAAACACGCTGAAAAACAGTGGGGAAAAAAGAAGATATAGAGAAAATTTGCCCATCTAAATCCAACTATCTTGGCTTTTAGTCTCCTAAATACGTTGCAAAAAATTAACCTATGAACTCATCTGAGGGACTTGGTCAGATTTTAATATAAAGAATAAAATACATATTCCTTGAAAAAAAGTAATCTATATATATATATATATAATAAGCAGATTAGTCTGCAGTACTTTTGTACTGCAGTTTTCCCACCAAAATTGTCTTAAGTGAGGACATTTTAAACATTTTTTACATGTTAGATAGATTCTGCGGTACATTATAAATTAATATTTCTCTATTTTTTCAATTAGTTAGGAATTATGATACTTATCTATTCTTATCTTCAAATATTTTGATTAAATATTATGTTGGATGTATATTATATTCTTAAATATTTTGTTATATTAATTTATATTCAATGTTTTTTGATTTTTTAATTTAAAATTTTTTAATATGCATATCTTATCTAGGAAGTATTTCATAATTTGTATTAAACTATTTAATTTTTAGCTGATGCATTAATTTTTAATTATTGTTTATATGCTTTTAAATTGAGTCGTTAGTTATTACGTTACTTCTTTTGTATATGACATATATAGTTTAATTAATACTTCATAGTTTCTATATAATTAATGCTTCTTTATCATACCATTCCTCGGTATATTGTTAAGTCAGGTCGATTTTTTTATCTCATCCTCGACTGAATTATCTATTTAGTTGGCTACTCCTATCTTAATAGGATCGGGTACTCGTAGGTATTGAGTTTGTCGGGTCTTTTCGCAACTCTTATTAAAGTCACCTAATAGCATTCCATATCGAGTAAGCACATAGTAACTATTAGTTAACAAAAAGATAATCAAAACATTATAGTTCAATATGATTAATCATACATTACTCAACATTTCGTACTAATGTTAGATATAATTTGATTTGGTATCTTTTCATGCAATGCACCGGTGATAATCTAATACAAAGAGTAAAAAATAAAGAGTTTGTTGGAGAATGTCAGAATTTTCTTTAAATTTAAAAATGCTATAAAAAAAAGTGGAGTATGCTCTTTTATATTAAAGAGTCTTATACACTGTTGATCTCACCCTTGATGCACCCAAATTTTTTTAATCCTTGATTCTTCCTGTTCTCTCCTAAATCCCCAAATGTTAAAAATTCACTTCTTTCCATTTTGCCACTTACCACGCCAAAAAAATTAAAATAAAGTAAAGTGAAAGAAACTAACGAAATCCCAAGAGAAAAGGTCCACTATTCCATCATTTACAGCCATTTATGCACAATAGTAATCTACCTTTCTTTTCCAATAAATTATAAATTTATGATATGAATTTTCTATTTCATAAAAAGTGGGTGAAGTTGAGTAGTATTAATAGAAGGAAGCACGAGTTATTGGGTTGAAATTTGATAAATTTATAATTTTAATGTAAAACAATTAACATGAAAATATAAAATAGAGGCAGCAGTACCAAAAAGAAGTTCGATGTGTTGATAGTCAGCAGAGAGATCTCATCAACTTTGGGGGTGAAAAACGGGTGACATCAATAAAACAAAAAACCTAAATCGAAGATAATTTTATAAATATGCGCAAAAAATCTACACAAACCGAAAAAAATCTACAAAAACAACTCACCGGATGCTATTCTATACCTCAGGCGCCAAATCTGTAGAAATTGATGAAAAAACACATTTAATTGACTTAAGAGTTTACCAAATTGACAGACCAAACAGCCAAACAAAGTCAAACTCAACGCCAAACCTCCAAATCTGAAACCAACAACAGAAAAGACACCACAACAATCAACGGAAAAAAAAAGTGAACCCAAGAATAGACCTTCAAACCAGAATACATTGCAAAAAAAACAACGAAATATTTTGAAAGAGTATCAGAAGATCTATAGCGAAATAGTATGCGGAGGTGAAGATGAGAAGAGAAGCTTTCAGGCTGCACAATTGAGGCAAATTCGCAATTAGTATGCATAGAGGGTAAAATAGGAAATATGTTGACAAAAAGTAGGGGCAAAAGAGTAAAGGACTATTCTAGAAAACAGTAAACCGAGTTGGCTCTTTTATAGTATAGGATATATATATATATATATATATATAAAGAAAGTAGTCTGCGGTATAGTTGTACCGCAGTTTTCCCTCCAAAACTTTATATTGGGGGGATATTTTAGACTTTTTATGTTCATTGCGGTAATTACTGTTGTCATCTATATCTTTGCTGTTCCAATTTAAATTAATTTGATTAAATTTGATTGTTATGATTTCAATTTTCCCTTATCTTCTTCTGTCTTGGAGACAAGATTTTGGTTGTGTGATGATCTGGCTTCATTTAAAATTATTAATTGATGGATGAGATTTAATTATGTTTTCTTATTCTATGTGAGAAATGGAAAAAGAATTAATATTTTTGTGGGATGGAGAGAGTATCCATTAAAAGTATTTAGATTTTGAAACGAAATCAAGTAAATGAGGGTCTTATATATATATATATCTCTCTCTCTCTCTCTCTCTATATATATATATATATATATATATATAAACAGAGTTTGTCTGACTCAATTTGATTGTCAGGCACAATTATAAATAATTTTCTCACTCATTGTTTGGTTTCTTTAAAAAATCAACTTACTGATGCCATTATTCTATTATTATATTTTTCCTTAATGTTATAATTTTCATTTTAATTATTTAATTTAATATTTTTTTTGAGACTTTATCTAAATATTAATTTAATATTTTTATTTTAGAACTCTATCTACGTATTACATTTTACTTAGATATATCTCATATTTGCCTAATAGATTTCAATTTTACTCTATCCTATTATATAATTTCATGATTTTATGTTCTCATACTATATTATATTTTACTTTCATAGCATAATATGTCTATGAAACGTACGGGTGTGAAGCATAGTAGCCTATAAATGTACGGGTGTAAAACTAATATAGATTATGCTATCGGGTTTTATTGCATTTAAATGAAATAAAAATAAAAATTAATAAAAAAATTATTGGTTCAATTATTATACTTTTTCTTATTGTTATATTTTTCATTTTAATCATTTAATTTAATATTTTTATTTTGAGACTCTATCTACATATTACATTTTGATTAGATATATCTCAGTTTGCCTAATGGGTTTAAATTATATGAAACTAGATAATCTATCAATCTTGATTTCAATATTACTTTTCCTTATTATTATACTTTCCGTTTAATTATTTAATTTAATATTTTTATTTTGATACTCTATCTACATATTATATTTTTGTTAGATATATCTCATATTTGTCTAATGGATTTCAATTTTACCCTACACACGCTCTTCCGATCTCATCATTTTATATTCTCTTACTCCATTGTATTTATATATATAAAAGTAGAGTTTGTCTTGTTCAATTTGATTGTCAGACACAATTAGAAATAATTTTCCTACTCATTGTTTGACTTCTTTAAAAAAACCAACTTGCTGACGTCATTATTCTATTATTATTATTATTATACTTTTCCTTTTAATTATTTAATTTAATATTTTTATTTTAGAACTCTATATACATATTACATTTTAGTTAGATATATCTCATATTTGCCTAATGAATTTCAATTTTACTCTGTCCTATTGTATAATTTCATGATTTTATGTTCTTCTATTATACTATATTTTACTTTCTCAGTATAATATATCCATGAAACGTAAAGGTGTGAAATATAGTAGTCTGTAAATGCACGAGTGTGAAATTAATATAGATTATACTATTGGGTTTTATTGCCTTTTAAGGAAATAAAAAATAAAAATTAATAAAAAATTATTGGTTCAATTAGTATACTTTTTCTTATTGTTATATTTTTCCTTTTAATCATTTAATTTAATATTTTTTTGAGACTCTATCTGCATATTATATTTTGATTAGATATATCTCATATTTACCTAATGTATTTGAATTACATGAAAATAGATAATCTATCAATCTTGATTTCAATGTTACTTTTCCTTATTATTATACTTTTCATTTTAATCATTTAATTTAATATTTTTATTTTGAGACTCTATCTACATATTACATTTTGGATTAATTATATATATCACATATTGCCTAATAAATTTTAATTTTACTTTGTTCAGTTGTATAATTTCATCATTTTATGTTCTCTTACTCCATTGTATTTTATTTTATCAGCATAATATGTCCGTAAAACGCACGGGTGTGAAGCATAGTATGTCCGTGAAACACATGAGTGTGAAACTATATAGATTATGCTATCGGGTTTTATTGTCTTTAAAGGAAATAAAAAATAAGAATTAATAAAAAAATTTATTGGTTCAATTATTTTGCTTTTTCTTTTAATCATTTAATTTAATATTTTTATTTTAAGACACTATCTATATATTATATTTTGGTTAGATATATCTCATATATGTCTAATAGATTTGAATTATATGAAAATAGATAACATATCAATCTAGATTTCAATATTATTATTATATTTTTCCTTTTAATCATTTAATTTAATAATTTTATTTTGAAAATATATCTACATATTACATTTTGGTTAGTTATATCTTATATTTGCCTAATGAATTTCAATTTTACTTTGTCTGATTGTATAATTTTATGATTTTATATTCTCATACTCCATTATATTTTACTTTGTTACTATAATAAGTCTGTAAAACGCACGGGTGTGAAGTATAATATTTCCGTAAATGCACGGTTGTGAAAATAATATAGAATTATGCTATCGGATTTTATTGTCTTTAAAGGAAATAAAAAATAAGAATTAATAAAAACATTATTGCTTCAACAATATGATGATGAACTAATAACAAGAATTTAACATTACGTCATCAAAATAAAGAATTAATTGCATGCTACTTGCAAACGTAGGATGCACATTAATTCCATATAGGTTGTGTTTTTTAGTTTTTTATGACGTTAAATCTGACAAATATAATTTTATTATATTTTATGTATGAAATTCGTTTAGAGCTCTACGCATGCAACGCAAGAGTAATAATCTAGTTCTTATGAAATTGAGAGCAAGTCCATCTTAGTGGTCCAGGTGGAATATAATACATCTGGCCCATAAGATGTGTGTGAGAATGTGATTAATTTGTTTGACTAAGAGTATCCACATTGTAGATGTTAAATTTCATATAAATAAAAAAATAAATTTTAAGTGATTGTTAATTAACATGTAGGCATTTTAAATCTAGTTATCAATTATTGATACATTGAATATGTTAGCTGAAGTGTTAAATTTAATTACAAACAAAAATTATTCGTCAATTTTTAAAATTTTATTTCCCCAAGATTCAATAGCCAATAATTACTGCAAGAAATAAATGAAGGAATGCTACATTTAGTTGTTAAAATCTATATAGTAATAAATGAAAGAAATTGAGGTACCTTTGTACTGCATTTTTCTTACCAAACAATATATTAATAGGGTCTTTTTAGATATTTTGTTTCATATTGCGGTAATCAGTGTGGTATTCTGAATATTTTTAATTTTTTTATCAAATTTTTATTCATTTTTACCTTATTCATTCACTGTCTTGAAATAAGATTCACTATTAATTTAATAACTAATAGATAATTATCATCATTTAATTATTTAAATTATAGATAAAATTGATTATCCAATTGTCTAACATATCTTGAAAGTTGTAGCTTATAATTAATAGAAATTAAACACATATATCGTTAGTTTAACTTAATTAAAAATTATAATTGTAATTTTTTCTTAATTTTTCCAGGAATAAATGAATATTAATAATTAGACTATTTTATATATGTCTACTTTTATGTATTATTAATTTATATAATCTTCATGCTATCTGACTTTATCCGTTTTGAATAAAAAATATTTTCACAGTGCATGTAACAACCCATCTAGCAATTATTTAGTACGAGATCATTTATTTAAATTAGTGTAAAAAAATAAAATGATATTTATTTGCGTTAACGATAATAATGGAGTCAAAATTTGTTGTAAACTTTAGTTACCTTATGATGACAAGGAAAAAATTATATTATTGTTTGGTTGATGTTAAAAATTGATTATTCATTATTGAGTAATATAACCTTATAAAATTTCATCAAACAAAAAAAAAAAAGTTATAAAAATTTCATATTATTTATTTATTTTAAATAATTTGATACGTATTCTTCCCGTGCAACGCATGAATGATGATCTAATTTATATAAGAGTTTACTTTTTTAATTATTTTTAATTGCTTTTGCGGTCTACTCGAGTTACCTCTTATTAGTTTATTATTTTATTAAATTGATTTTTATCAGATAAATGTTGAAGATAATTTAGGCAAGAATTAGTTTACTATTTTCTTAAATTGGTTTTTATCAGATAAATGTTAGACATAATTAAGGTAATTCTTGCGGATTATCAATAATCTTATAATTTATCAAACAGAATTAATTTATTATAATTATAAGATTATCAATAATCTTATAATTTATCAAACATAATTAATTTATTATAGATAATAAGTGCACTCAATATTTTATCATAACCACCTGTTTTGAAACTTTTCTTAAAAAATTGGACTGATTTAATTATACCAAATGCTTATTACGTTACCTATTTTATAATCATTTAATGATCTTTTATTCTCATCATACATACTCTGTTCACATATTTTGAAATGTTTTAATATATTCACTCAATAAATAAATAAATAAAATAGTTTCAGATAAATAGTTTATAATCAACTTTTCAAATTTTATAAAATGTATATTATAATATAGTCACTAAGTAAAATAAAATACTTCATTTCCTGAGTTCATGTAATTACATTTTATATCCAGTTTAATATAACAAGTAGCAAAATAGTAAAATATTGCGGTTGACAAATGCCTGTTATCATATGTTATTCAATCTTATGTATCAACCATTGCATATAATTTATTTTGATATTGCACGAGTGAAAATCTAATTATGCATTGCAAAAATACTTGGGGATATATATACGAGTGAATGTGATAGTTGGAGAGAGAGACTGTAAATCAAGCCCTGAGGAGACAGAAAATGGGCGGTTTCTCTGACCGGCTGTTGTTGAAATTTTATCCATACATCTTCACCAACAAAGCATATTGAGAGTGCGACTTCTGTGGAAAATTGCGAGAAGATAGAAAATTTGACTGGTTCAATTTCCGTGTTTTACATGACCAATTGATCGATTAAGATTTTTTACTAATTGATTTGACTTGGTATATGCTGTAATAGTTTAAAACAAACATAGATTTACTAAGTGTTAATTGACTACGTGAGACTCGGTTTTGAGAAGGTTGGGTAGGGGGGACCTTGTTACCGTGTGGCCGTACAACATTAACATGTGTAGCTGCACCGTGAGAGCAGAATGTGAGAGCGTTACATTTTTTGGATATTGAGGCACCTCTTCATTTATTGATGCATTCTTTTGCGCAAGAGTAACGTCTCTTAGATGGAACATCTTGAAAATCTATAAACTATGAATAAGTGATAGATTTCAAATTAAAATGCATTATAAACATTGAAAACATCAATCCAAAGATCAAAACACTCAAATTCATACAAGTTCTTTACAAAATTCTCATATATCTTGTGTTCCTTCATTTTTCTTGATGTTGAGATTGTAAGGCTTGTTTAATCTTTCAAAAAGTTTGCCGAACCTCCCTCAAACCGGAAAGGGGGCAAGATTTGTTTGAGGACAGGACAACAAATTTATTCATGTTCAAACCCAGTTTTCTTTCAAGTGATCAAGCGTTCAAATGTTTCTTTGTTCATCGTATGATATAAGTTCTAAAGGTTATAACTATTGCATTGTTGTTGAACGATGAATAGCTCACACGGTGCATTTAAGTCTCCCCTACGAGTACACATGCAGAGCAAAGGACTGGTAGACTTGGGAGCACTCTTTGGTGCTTATTTGTTTGAAAAATTTTTTAAGAATAGCTTTCATTTTATTAAATTTTTTTTCAATTACACATTCTTTTAAAACAATTTTCTCAGTAATTAATAAATTTTCCTTCATTTTTTTTTGAGGGAAAATTTCCTTTATTTCATTTTGCACGAATTTTCCTTCATTTTTAATAACACATTCTAGGGGAAAACAAATACTATTTTTGCCTAACAGAAATCTCTCCTACACGAATTTAAGGTCTTTACATATATGGTACATTGAATGAAAGTCTTCACATTAAATATTACCCACACATTTTCTCAATAATGCAAAGCCGGGGACCGACCATGTTTTCCATTGTGCAACTTTTTCCACAAGGGTGATAACTGATACGTCTTCCATTCAAATTTAAGTCAATGTTTGATTCCATGGTAGGTAGTCCAAACAGGATAATATTTTCGAAAGTTAATTAGGGCGAGTGAGGTGTATATATATATATATATATATATTCTGAAGTATAATAAGGAATAAGTAAGTTTCAAAAGTTACGTTTCAAAACCAAAAAAAAAAAAAAAATTCAAAACTTAAATATTATATCAATGAAATTAAAAATGAAATGACAAATAAGATAATTTTAAAAAGCTTAATAGCATTTTGGGTGATAATTCGCATAGTTGCAATCAGTAGTTACAATTACAACACATGAAATCAAGGGTTTATATTAGTAATGATATTTATGTACAGTCCAGTTTCATTCTAAGTGGCATTCGTTGGTAGTTTTATATTATATGTGTATTGTTTCTTTTTTGATTACAAAGGGGGATGGGGGATTCGAACCCGGATCGCTCCGGTAAGGGGTCAGGTTATTTTCCACTGTGACTGCCCTTTGATCCCTGTGTATTGTTTCTTTTAAGTGAAACAAATCTATTATTTGTTAAATAATTTTACTTGTTCACAAAATTTGACACGAATATATGTGAATAATCTTTCTAACGAAATAATGTTCACCCTGTTAAGGAGCTCACTTAGTTGCATCAAATTAGGTATATAGTTGCATCAATCTTCCTCACTTTTTATGTTAGGTAATAGTTGCATTAACTTATGCCCGGTTAGCAATATTTACTTCTACTTTGAGATAGCGAAATAAATTTTTCAAAAATGAGTAATGGAAATTTGTGTATTATGGACGACAGAAATTTTATTTTACCTACCCACAGAATAACATACACGCGTATATATGTGGTATATATCCAAACTGCAAACAGCCCACACTTGTAGTTTGAATATCTGCCTCGTATACACATATGTATGACAACATGTCTGTGTATAGGGCAAAATAAAATTTATGTTACGAGCGGATATTATGAGATATTTAAATATGATTACTTTGACTAAATTTTATTTGAAAATAGTATTTATTCATTAATTTGACGAAATGGCAACACGTAGTTATCCACAACAGTAAATGACACGTGGGCAATTTTGACCAATCGTGACCATCTATACCTACACGGCTATATATACAGGGTCATGCTCCCATACATGGCAAGGATTCAATCGGTATTTAAAATAGAACCAAAAAAGAAAATCCACATCCAAGAAAAAAATTACTGATCATAGTTAATGAAGGTGGGAAGCAAGTTGTGTGCATGGCTAGTGGTGATGCTTCTTTTGCTAGTAAAGGGGAAATGGTTTTCTTATGGGTGTTTGGAGGGAGAGAGAATTGCTCTTTTGCGCCTTAAAGATAGCATTAACTTCCCAAATGGTGAATCGCTAGTCCTGCGTTCTTGGGTGGATAATGATATTATTACAACAAGCGATTGTTGTCACTGGCCACGTGTTCAATGCGACAACATTACTAAGCGAGTTGTGCAATTGGATCTTCATGAAATTAGGGACGGGAGATTACTTACTTGGCCTTTTAATGCTTCTCTTTTTCTTCCTTTTCAGGAGCTCCGAAATCTCTCTTTGCAGCAGACTTCTTTGGAAGGATGGATTAAGAATGAAGGTTTGTTGAGTAGCTTTTGTTACATTTGTATTAGTTTCCCAAATTTCTTAGACACAATGTTTCATTGCAGGATTCGATAGGCTGTCAGCGTTGAAAAACTTGGAGGCCTTGGATCTGAGTGACAACCTTTTTGATCGTGGGATTTTGTCATTTCTTAGTCGGCTTTCTTCTCTCAAGCATCTAAATCTCCAATTTTGTCTTGTTGATGACAATTTTGGTAGTAATTAACATTCCTTGACTCTGCCTCTAAAATAATAATGCTTTTTAATTCTTTATCCATAATGATTCACATAAGCTGAAAATCCACAGTTATTCCAAAAACTGAAATGTAAGAAAATATCTGGTAATAAATCCGCTTGACTCCAATAACACAACTTCTCTTAAGTCTTGATACATATTATATTATTCACAATAATTTTTTCACGATATAGATCATGGAAGACTCACTGGATTAGACAAGCTGGAAGTTCTTGTTTATAATCGAAATTTCCCTGAAAGTGACGTTTATTCAGTACTAAGTAAGTCTACTCTTTTTATGATAAATTTCCTATAGTAGATTTATGCAAATATGTATAGAAGCCGTTTTGAATAATTTTAGTTGTTTCGCTGATCTACTTACTCTATTATCTCGATAGGTTTAAATGATTTCATCAATTTGAAAGAGCTAGATATTAGTTACAACCAATTTCGAAGCTTTGGTACCAATTACGGTATACCTTTCCTTGCCTTCTACATTAATGATATTAATTAATTGATCATTTCCAGTTGGATTGCAGTTTTTTAGTTCTCAGTTATGACAATTTGGATATGCAAACAGGATTGAGAAACTTGAAGGTCCTTAACTTGGCAGGAAATATTTTCAATAATGACATTTTCTTCTGACTTCAAGGGCTATCCTCACTAGAGTCTCTAAATCTATATGATAATAACCTAACGGGATCTGTCCAAGTTAATGGTCAGTTCAACAGCATCCTTATATTTTTCTCTTTTCCTTTCGCTCTTCATTCATTAGAAAAGGCTAAACAATGCACTCGTATACATTTACTTCACATCTTTCTCATCAGAATTACATGCTTTGACAAATTTGGTGGAGCTCGATCTAAGTAACAATGAGTTTGAGAACTTAAATACGTCTGGAGGTACCTAACTATGATTCTTACTTTTGTATTTTCCTCTAACAAATTATGCCCTAAGGATACTGAAGAGTTTTTTTTTTTTTTTTCATTGCAGACATAAAAAGTAGCCTCCAAGTGCTTCATTTAGATGTCATCAGAGCCGCCAACATTAGCGGCATACTACAATCTTTAAGTGGATTCCCATACCTCAAGACCCTTTACTTGCAACAGAATAATATGACCATTAAAGCTAATGGTAAGCCAAAAAGAGTTTCGATTCTCTGACCTCCAAACTATAATTTACATTTTCAAAATTTTTCTTTCATATAAGATCAATTGAAGCTTTTAAGCGGGCTGGAGGGATTGTACTTGGACGGCAGTTTTAATGTAGATGCGACCTTCGTTCAAAGTCTTGACGTATTGACTTCTCTCAAATACTTATCATTACATGCGTGTAGCCTCAATGGCACCCTTGACGCCCAAGGTAAACTTCTCCTTCCCATGTTTTAAAGCTTTGTTTATCTATATTTACAAGTTCTGTGTTGCTCTCTTCAACGGTTTCAATTCCTGAAACTTCCATCAACCAAAAATGAATTTATGCGCCTGGGTGGGGGTGGGGGGGCGGTTGATTTATCAAGAGAGAAAAGAAGAGAAAAGAAAAGGGGAAAATTATAGAAAATGGACAGAACAATCACTTCAATCCAAAATTCAAGATGACATTTTCGACCATAATGTATGCACAACAGGACCTCTACTCATCATGACAGTAATTAATTATTATTATTTTATTTTTATTTTTTTTTATTTTTTTGCATCCGACAATAATTAATTATGATTGTAGCTGGAATTCAATGAATAGTTGTAAGTTTGTCATTCTACTCGTATAGAAAAGTATAGGTAGGAGAGTTTAAGACAAATGTATGTTCTATTGATTTAATAGTGATGTAACTATAAACTTGACGAGGATTGATTCTTGGAACCTGGCCACAAGTGAAGCTGATCCTCATAGAAAAGTGAAAACTGAGTAATTATTATGACCAGAGAAATTGGATCCATTAGTAAAAATTAACGAGCAACAATTTAAAGCACGCTGCATAAAATCAGTCAAGGAATTCTTTGATGAGTAATTGTTCAATGAATCCACAAAGAACACAAGAAATTGGGAAATTATTTCTCAAAATTTAAATTGGTGAAGCATTTAAGTTTATTTAGATTAGATGCAATATGGTCTGTCCTCTCAGACCCCTAGAGATGATAAAATGTTAGCCCACAATCTTGTAGCCTTTTGCCACTAGTGATAGTCATACTTGTTTTTGGTCATATTGTATCCATCTTTTCCTTCACATCGGTTAAGAGTGGAAATTGATTGATTTTAGAATAGGGTTAATTTCACAAATGGTGCCCAACCTTTGCACTTTCTACTGGTTGGGTCTTTAATTTTTCTTTTTCAATCCTATAGATCCTCAGCCTTTTATAAATTTACTCATAAAGACCTTTATGATATTTTCCCCTTACTTTATAAATAAAAACAAAAAAACAAAATCTAAAAAATAGTAAAAATAATAAAAGTAAAAGGAAAATAAAATTTTTTTTCATTTACTTTGTTACTCACTCTACCATACGCCTAAACTGACTGAAAATGGCAAATACATTCACCATTTTACTTTTTTGAGAAAACCCTTATTTTTTTCCTTTCATTTCCTACAGTGGGAGGAATAAAGGACAAAATAATTTCTTTTCACCCTATCTACCTAGTTACTGTTTACAATTCAACTTAGCGTAAAAGATAAATTTCAGCATTCATTTCCAGTGGTAGAAAGGAGACCCACAATTTTGATATTTATTAATCCTACTGTTGTCAAAAATGATAAGAAAACATAATAGTTTCTCAAAAAAAAAAAAAAAAAGAAAAAAAGAAAAGAAAAAGAAAAATGGTGCAAATATTTGTTATTTTCTCATGTTAAGGATAGAGTCATATAGGTAGAATTTTTTAATTTCTTTTTTTTTTTTTCAACCATATACTTATTGAAAAGCAAAGGATATGGGTAGAACGAGTAGTTAGTTAAATAAGTAGGAAAACTTTAATTTTCCTTTTTATTTTTATTGTTTTTACTATTTTTTAGGATTTTTTTATTTAACAAGTAGGCGTAAAAATATCATGAAGAACCTTATGAGTGAACTTATGAGAAGTTAGGGACCTATCACATTGAAAAAAAATGATTAGGCGCCCCATTGGTAGAAAGTGCAAAGGTTGGGGACTATTTGTGAAATTAACTCTTTCTAATAATGAAGTAAGTAACATGCCCTTCTGAAAAAATTACTAACTTAATTAATTAAAAGAAAATTTAGAACAAAAGGACACAAGAAAAACTCTTGAATTCATGTCAAAGTCGATTCACGTCCAAAATTGATTCCAGCGGAAAAGAAACTGATTTCTGGACATTTCGGGCCTAATTCTAGCTCATGGGCTATGTGGCCCATTTGCCTGAGGGTTCGGATTGCGTCTGAGCAGCGAGTGGCCTATGAGATTTCTGAATCGTGTAATCTGGTCCTGTACTTTCTTGATGGTGTAATAATTTGTGAAAATGTTGGTGCACTAGACATCTGTGACTTCCTTTCAAATATTTGTGGATTTTCTTGATCTAAATTGGTTTTAACTTTATTTTTTCTTGTTTGATTTATTTTAGATTGTATCATATGTGAGATGCAGGAAAATAAAATCATGTCAACTATGTTTTGTATCAAATTTTTTTGTACATGTAGACTCATTCAAATTTGTTATAGAAGGAAAGGTGGATTCACCAATATCTTATTCGATAATTATAGGGAGACATTTCTATTTGATATAAATATGTGACATGCTTAATTGGCTATCATATACTTAAAATCCACTACTTGCATATACATAATCAATCCAAATTGGCCAACTAAGACATGTCACTTATTCTTATCAGATAAAAATATCTCCGTAGAATTACTTTATTTAATTCCATTGTCCCGTTTATTTCTATTAGCTCTTTACTTTTGTGGTTCTTAACTGCAGGGTTATGTAAACTAAAGAAACTCGAGGAGCTAGATTTAAGTGATAATGATTATGAAGGAGAACTTCCTGCATGTCTAGGAAATATTACGCCTCTTCGGTTCCTTGATCTCTCTTATAATAGTTTCACAGGAAATATTGCCTTCTCTTCACTCCCAAAACTCACTTCTCTTGAGTACCTTTCACTTTCAAGTAATAACTTTCAAATACCAATTTCTTTTAATTCATTCTCCAATCATTCAAAACTTCGGTTCTTGTTTGCCAAAAGAAATGAGATTATAGCAGAAGCTGAGATGCAAAACTGGGTTCCACATTTCCAACTAGAGGTTTTTATGCTTTCAAATTGTACAGACCATCTTACAATCCCCAACTTCCTTTGGTATCAGTCTGAGTTGAGAATTCTTGATCTTTCACGAAACAAGTTTGGAGGAAGTTTCCCAGCTTGGTTGCTAGAGAACAACACAAGACTTAGAGGGGCTTACTTGAGTGATAATGCTTTTGTAGGACCTCTCAAGCTGCCATCAAGGACCAATGTCGATATGGAAACTTTTGATTCTTCTAGCAATAGCTTGAATGGAGAGATTCCAAGCAATTTAAGTAAAGTATTCCCAAATTTGGTTCGACTGAACATGTCGGGAAATGACCTTGATGGTGGTATACCTTCTAGTTTAGGTGAGTTGAAAGCTTTAAGTTATTTGGACCTATCCGCTAACAACTTTTCAGGTAGATTACCACAAGAATTATTTGAAGGTTGTTTCTCGTTGTACTTCTTCAAACTATCAGATAATAGAATTCAAGGACAAATAATTTCAGGAGTTGTTCACTTGCCGGAATTGAGACATCTTTCTCTTGATAACAATGAGTTCTCAGGCACCATACCAGATACTCTATTTACCACCTCTCTAGCGGTGTTAGATATCAGCAACAATCATCTATCAGGTAGAATTCCGAAATCAATGGGTAATAGTAGAAGATTGCTTCTCGCTGTAATGTCAAAAAACCAACTAGAAGGTCCAATCCCAGAT
>CAVNYN010278445.1:0-15338 GCA_963692815.1 Nyctanthes arbor-tristis
ATTTTTTTAAACACTCCTAATTTTTTTTATTCTTTTCTCATCTTGGATTGAGATAGGAGTAACAGGAAGGAAAAATAAAACAAAATACTAGGAAGTTAGGGATCCACCTGTGTTGCATGTCTATCAACCTAACATCTGGAAGGGGACAATTCACAATAGGGTCCACATGTAACGTGTAAGCCCTTGCACTTGACTTGTTGACGAACGTGCAATGGATTATTTATTTTTTGAAAAAAAAAAAAAAAAAAAACAGTTCATACAAAAATATTGCTTTTCTTATTATTCAAAAGTGATGAAATTTAAAAACATCTTTATAGATTGTTCAAAAAAAATTATAGAACGACGCGTAATATAGCATCCAATACAAACCACAATGTTCCGACTTCTGTGTTCTGTTGTTCAGATTTTAGAACAAGACAAGATATTATATATAGCATGGAGCAGAGTTCTTAGCGTGGACAAACAAAATTCTCAGTTCCAAAAGCCATATATACAACTCCAAAAGCTATGTATGCATATGACAGGATTGTCCTGTCAGACGTATGGTGGGAGAACGGAACTACCGAACAAGAAGTCAGGAATCCAGCACTGGCACGGAAACAAAACATTTTGTAAGTTGAATCTTTTACACAATAACTGTGTATAGGATATGTAGTATCTGCTAGGAGCAGACAGTATAATGAATAAGCATTTTAAGTTGTTTTCCTTTCTAACAAACAAGCTACTTGCTACTGGTACCTATACACTGACAACAGAGTGAAAGCTTAGATATACATGAATAATTCTGATCAATGTGGTAGTCGTCAAAGGTTGCTGCTATGCATCCAAGTAATCGTCGAAGGTTCTATTGCTGAAGCACTCTATGTATGATTTGGCATTGATTTCTCTACCAAATCTCCATACATAGTTTAGACCAACCAGAAGCTCAGTAATTTTTGCTTCTGTCTTCTCTTGATTTGCCAAGTAAAGTGTTTGTACAAGAAGCACGTTTGCTCTAGAAACTAAATTCTGGTGTTGAACACTCCTCTCAGACTGCCATTTTATTGTGTTATGAGCAAGCGGAGCTAACCATTCCAATATTCCCGACATAGCCCTGTTCCATTCTCCAGCGAGAACAGTATCATATACTGATGAAGTCAAGCTCTTGGCATGTGGCTTAAGTTTCTGCCTGAGGGCCGCTCTAATGCTGGCTGGCAACATGTTGTACAGGTCGTCTCTTGCATCATTACCAATCAAATGAGGAGAGGCTACTAACTTCTCAATTACACTGACGACATTTGCATAATGCAATGCCAAAGCAGCAGCACCGAGGGTTTCAGGTGGAGCGTTCAATAGCCTGTTCTTAGTGCCCACGGTGGATGGATTGCCATGACTTGGGCGACCGTGTTGTTCTGTGCTGGCATCTTTATTTCCACCCAGTGCTCCCGAGTAAACAGCATTTGAATTCACAAACCAACCGTTCAGAGGAGAACTGCTTCCATGTACTTGGGTTCCTCTAAAAGGTGTGATTAGTTGATTGTTCTCTGATAGTGGGATTTTCTCCTTCAAATTTGAAGACTTGTTACTAAATTTCCAGGTGCCTTTGCTTGTTCTTGGTAGTGGGCGAGATTTTGTAGTTGACCTCTCAAGAGGGCCAGAGTAAAACCTCACAGCACTATGTCTTCCAGAGATTGGGCTTGATGTTGTAACTGAATTTCCAAGAGGACCCGAGTGGGAATAGCTCATATTGTTTCTTCTTGAGACCGGACCACGTTTAGCGATTGCCTTGCCTAACGGACCTGAGAAAAACCTAGGAATGCTATTTCCAGAAAGGTGCACTAATGACTGTGTTAACATGATTGAGTTGTTATAACTAGAATCCAGAATTCCAGAATCTTTCAATTCCAAATCAACCATATGACTGAATCCAAAAACGTGCCCGATCCTGTTATATATAGTGAATAGAGATCTGGCTAAAAGACTAATGGTGTAATCATAAGTCCGACACCAAAGAGAAATCTCCTTCCAATGCTTCACTTCCCGCTGCTTCCATGCAATCTTCTTTTCATATTCAAAAATATTGATGCAATCTGCTTCCTCATTACCCTTCATTCGCTTCACGATTTGTTGAAGATCCTCAAGTGTTTCCATTGATTGACACAAATTTGCATTGGCAACAATGAATTGTTCCATCTTCTTAGCTTTCCCACCCATCTTCTTCCACGTGAATTGCCACTCATAAGGGTCAGCACCATCCTTGACGAAATCTTTAAAAGCTTGCTCAAAGCTCTTTAACACAGGATCACTGCATTTCTTGGATAGCCTAGAGACAGCTCTTGCGACATGTAGCAAGTTCTCCATCATTTCTAAACATATCCATTGCACAATATAACAATCGTCCTCAGACACGAGCTTCTTAATACCCATAGAATTGATTATTTCCTCCCTCAATTTTGACACCTGCTTGTCAGTCAATGAGTACCATAGGCTAAGCAGCTTAGACATCAAACTCACAACTTCGAAGGCCAATACACCAATCTGTAATTTTTCATAATTAGTCTCCTGCTTCCTTGATGTTTTCCAAAGATTGCGAAACCAAGACTCAGCTACCATCTCTATATCAAGAACAATTCTCAACAAGGATCCTGAAGATGAGCTCAGGACCGATGTTCTTGATCCTGAAGTACAATGGAAAATTTTAAAGCTGTTAAAGATGGATAAAGATGGTACTAATACTACCAGAAAATTCAAGAAAATGAAGTAACGAGGACATAATTAGCTTAAAATCACAAACAAAAAGCCGAAGGAATCCCTAGTCCAAACATACTATTCTGGACTAAGGCAGTTAATGGCATGCTACAGGGATCAAAATTTAAAGAAAATAGGATATATAAACTTAATTAGATCAAAACTAAAAACTTTAATGCAATCTTAATTTGCCCATTCATCTTACATATACAGTGAAATTTCATCAGTATTTCTTCTATTTACTTCCTAAGCTTCGATGAGAAATCGAATGTAATATAGGAGGAAAATTTGTATTGAACAAACAATTCTGTGTATGTGTAGAGAATTGTAACAATGATGTATAATAAAGGATGATACTCTATATATATTCCGGGAATACCCGTGTATGTAAGGGATTGACGCCCTTTGTGTATGTGAGGAATGATACCCTCTATGTTTTAGAGAATAATCTCTATATATTGTGTTGTGTGTTTTATTCAATACAATACGAAAATACAATGGTGTCTCGTCCTATCTATATAGGAGAACTCATGAATAATTCCTAATAGTTCTAAATTGTCTAGGATACTGTATTAATAAGGTTACTAGCCTTCTTAAATTCTGATAAATAAGGAAACTAACACCAAAATAACTCCAACAATAATATGGGAAAGATTATATTCCTTTTTAACACTTTCCTCCTTTATTTTACACATCTAGTTTTTATTACGTTTGGTTAACTTAGCAACATGCTATAGACCAGGATGTGTATAAAAAGAATAAATACAAAAAACCCACCAAAGTTTGATCAAACAAAAAATCCAGATGCAACATCAAGGAAAAAAGCACAGGTAGAGTATAAAGAAAATAGAAGGGGGAAGAAATTCACAACAAGAAACAATTTTACAGTCGAAAAGTGCACGGCATGAACTGATGAACATAATGAATAACTACTTCAAAATCACACAAAAGCACTGTTTTCCTTCAAGACAGACCAAACAGTAGATACCCATTTGTATTTTCCGCAACAAAAATAGAATTAAAAGCAGACAAGTGCAAAATCAAACCCACAAAGTAAAGAAGAAGAGAGAAAAAGAAAGAAAATTTGACAATCGCACTGAACTCCAAGGAACTAGAAATTGAACGGACCTTTTTGAAGCTGAGCAGAATTAAGAAGAATGAAGTCAATCTTATGTGTTCATAGAGAGAGAACGGAAGAAAAAAAGGGGAGAAAGCAGTGGAGACCAGAAGGGAGACCACATGCAGGAAAGTCGAAATTGTAGAGTGTGAGAAACCGAGTGAAATTTATTGGAACATTTATTATTTGCACAACCAACCCCTTCCTTCCTTTTCTTCTTCATTCTTGTTCGTTTACTTGTCTTGCCACCATCCCTTCACATATTCATGATATTTATTCCCGTCGGTGATGATCACCATTTTGCTTGTTAATACAATACAATTCAATAACATTAAATGAGTCTAATAAAACATAAAGACATGACCAATGGCACTTAACTCGTTTAGTTAAGAGGCTAGACTGAGACCGTGAAATCTAAGAAATTTGAAGTTTGATTTCCCAATATAAGGGTTCTATTCCACTTATTATAGATTTCTCTCTATTTATTATGTATTTCTTTGTGATATGCTTTAGTAGGACTTTTATTTATACATTTTGTACATTTAAAATGTAAATTGTAGTTTTACTTTTAAAAAACACATTAACATAACATTACTTTAAGTGGATTTATTGTAAGAATACTACTTAGCGGTAATAATCATCAGTGACGATAAATAACACTATTTTTTATTAACATTGGGAATAGTGTGCGTGGCTATGTTTAATGTTATTCGTAATTTTTGATTGACCTATTTGCATATACTACACAACAGAGTATCTAATCATTTATTCATTTGAGAATTGCCTTTTTTTTTCAATATCTATATTTTTTTTTGTTTATTTTGCTTTGTGAATTTGCGAACGTCTCAAGCTATAGGTAAAAACAATAAAAGAAAAATAAAGGACTATATCTGGCTATAGAAAACTTGATGACGTTCCGATTTTCTCAAATAAAATTTTGTGTTAATGTAGGAAAAGTAAAACTTTTTTGTCTCACTAATTTATTTCTTTTTTTTTTGTACAAAGGGGGATGGGAGAAGAGAATTGTGGTGATTCGAACCCAGATAATTTTAGTAAAGGATTAGCCCCTTAACCGTATAGATAATCTCTCCATCTCGTCTCACTAATTTATTTCAGTTATACACAAATAATAATATAATATAACAATTACTGTCGAAGCAAGTCAAACAAAGAAAAAAGACCGGCTAATGATATTTGGAGGTCCCATATCTGGGAAAACAAATTTTAATGATGTGACGTGACTTGACATTGATTCTTACAATTTTCATATTTTTTATTTTTTTTCTTTTCATTGAAGAAATTTTTAGAAAACCAACTTCTTGGGAAAAATGAGAGAACGGGTTTACCTTCATCTTTTGACTAGTAGATTTTTGACTTCTCACGTTGCAGCGGTAATGTTTTAACTCAATTTATTGATATATGTAAATTTAAAAGCTTTTTTGATGCTTTTTATATTTAAAATATAGATAATTTATAATAAAGAGAGGTAAAATGTGTATTGAGAATATAAAAAGATTTAAAACATATAGTTGTAATTGAATAATTATCAAATTAAATATCAAATAAGTAGTAAGTAAAATTATAAATTGGTAAAATAAAGAGCACCAAACAAGCTTTAAGTATTTATCTACCAATATAAGTCTTTCAGTTAAGTGTTTGCTTGATTTAAATTAAGCTAATTATATTCACACTGCATATTTTATTTGATACACTACATTTTAATTGACTAAGTGCCTTCATCTTTATTTATTACTACAATTATGTCCCTTACTTCTGTTTTACTTTTCACATTTAATCTTTATTAATTAGCATACTTGTTTTGTAAATAATGACTTGAATCTAAAAGTTATATTAGCATTGTTCAAAGTTCATACATATAGTTTTCATTTAAATATTCATTATTATTTATTTTTTAGAAAATATTGGAAGATCGGATAAATATTTTGACACATACTTGAAGAAATTTTTTAACAATAACTTTTAGTATTGAAAAATTTGCTATTAATGATACAAATTAAGTGAATATTGAGGACCTTTTAAGTGGCTGTTTGAACCTTTTTATTCACAATGAATTATAATAAAAAATTATAATGATATGAAATTAGTAGTGTAGATTTAATAAATATTTGAAATTTATGATTATAAAATAAGTAGTTGTTAAATCAGTGATAGGCCAAATTATAGTGTGTTTTCAAAGCTATAATCAAACACTTTCAAAATAATAAGATGTGGTGCACAAAATAAAAATCGTAGTGTTAATATAATTACTCTTTAAATTATGGGTGTAAATTATGATGAACAAATTATAATGATAAATAAATGTGTGTTGGATATTTAATTGATATATGAAATGTGTAGTTATAATTGAGCAGTTATCGAATTAGTAGGATGTGAAATTATAATTCGTGTGTATAATGAGAATCAAACAAGCACTAAATTTTGATAAATGTTAATGACATCACTCACTAATTTTAAGTAGTATGAGAGTATCTCCAATGTAAATATCTAATCTTATGGAGATCAAGAAGAGAAATACAGATACATAAAATATACACATTTTAATTTTTTCTCTCTTTTTTTATCTTTTTCTTACTTTTTTATTTTTTTATTCTCTTCACAATGTTCTTGACACTTTTTACACCTGGGCATTATCAAATACATTATGGACAAAAAATAAAAAATAAGTATAGAAAAAGACAAGGAAAAGTAGAAAGAAGATAGAGACTATAGAAATATGTACATTTTATGTGTCTATCTCTCTCTTTTACGTCACTACGAGATTATATATTTACATTGGGGATGCTTTGAGAATGTCTATAATAATGTGATAATTTTCATCATGTGTCTTGTGCACAAATTATTTTTATTTAATAATAGAAATATATTTTCAAAAAACGAGTGGTTGAATTGAATGGTATAGACGGAGCGGTCAAAATTATTCATAACGTCGCTTTAAAAGTTAAAAGGGTCAAAATTGCACTGGTCACGAATTTAGGAAGCTCGACCCTAATTTTTCAATATTAAAAAGTAATTTGACCATCTTTTTGTAAGGTTGATAATAATTTAAAAGAACCAGCCATTATTCTGAAAGCGGAAAAGAGTGTGACAATAGTTATTGGTGACCACGCGGAGAAATCCTATTAAACCGCAACTGAGTTTGAGGGAAAAGACCGGGTCACTGGCGGTCCACCTATGCTGACCTTTTTTTTTTAGCAAAAATTATTATATCTAAGAGTAGTCTCTTTAATACTGGATCTTATGATCAAAGTAAGTGATTCTAATTTCTTTAAGCGTTAAAATCACTTTCGATCAAGAAAACAAGAAAGTAGAAAGCAATATCATTGATATTTTTTGCTAACCAACCACAAGTGTGTTCCACGGCACTAAATTACGTATATAGAGAAAATAGTGGCACTGCTATATGCATTGAACTCATTATAAAAAAGATATACATTGATTCACATAAAAAAAAAAAACACGCCAGACAACCTGCGAGTTGAAGATGCGGAAGCAATGGCAATCCTTATGGGATTGAAGTTTGCAAAGGAGAATGGATGGCGGAACAATTGTGTTGAATCTAGCTATCTTCCACTAATTAATAGTTTGAGGGGAGAGATTGAATTTCTCCCTAATAAACCGATCCTTAGCAAAATCTAGCAGCTTTTATCTGAGCTCAATTATGGTTCTTGCACCCATAACTCCTGATATCCACAAGGTCACTTTATGTATTTTGTCCTCTTCATTTTGTGGTTTATGGACTCACTGTATTCCACATATGTTTGGCTCGATGATTGGCCGAGATATTTGTCAATAAATAGTAGTTGTTTATTGTCAAAAAAATAAAAATAAACACGCCAGAAATTTCTAAAAAGAAACCAAAACGTTATAGTTACATCATAAGAGTTTTAACTCATAGTAAAGCTGTTCTTATCTAGATTGGACTTTTTAGCTTTAAAAAAAATAATTGATTAAAGGATTTTTTTGCTTATATTTTTTGAATTCATTTTGAGTCTTATAAATTTTAAATCGAAAAACTCAAAACAAGAGAAATGCTATTTTATACTTTCAGGTTTTTCAGTTTAAAATTTTAAAAATGCTCAAAATAAAGAAAATAAAATTATTTTTTTGCTTAATATTTACACTTAGAAGAGAAGATTTAAAATGAATTCAAAAAATATAAATGAAAAAAACCCTAAAAAAAGAAAAAGAAAAAAAGGAGAACAAATGGAGAAAGCTCCTTGCAATATATAATAGGCAACTCAATTATTGACGTACAGTTGTCAAATTTGCATATATAAAGTCAATGCAACGATGAGTTGATCATTCTTTAAAGTCTATCTGGCGGGTGCTAATATTTTCAATTTACAGTCGTAAACTAAACGAGTACAGGTGTACAACACCTATATATAACTAAATCAAAGGAGTTTAACCCGGTTTTTCAGCTTAAACTGCTAATATCACTAATGACGTTATTTTTTTTTTGTTTTTTATTTTTTTCCTTTGCCAACACGCTTTTAACTTTCTCTCATTATATTCTCTTCCTCAATTATATCTCTGATCTCTATCTTAGAATTTATTCAATTTATTTTTATACCAAACTCTCACAATTTAATAAAATATATTTTCTTTCGTATCCAACATCAAATCATTCGTGTACAAATCAAAGCAAATAACATTTTGAAGGTCCCATTTTCTTTGACTGTCATGTAGTTAATTACGGTCTTCCTTTTCCTTCCTCCTTTGAATCGTTGATTTACATCTCCAATGTTGATTTTTTTTAAATCTTTTTTTTAATTTGTAAATCAAAAAACGTTTAAAAATTACGGATACATAACACTAAATGGTGAAATTTTATCTGCCTTTTTTCATTTTGGGCATATTTATGATGAATTCTATAAATCTACATAAATTCAACGATTATTTCTTCACAGTCTGATCTTCTTCTGTGAATACAATATTTTACTAATAATATTATTACGTGTAAATTAATATTAATAATTACTAATTAATTAATAATAGTAAATATTAATTACATCAACATTTTATCACTAATGACACTAAGGTGTACATGTTGAGGACCGTCAATACATTTGTACATGCTCCATCCATTTAGATTATTTGATCTCCTTTGTTTTTCACAAGGATTAAGAAATGTGTGTTAGAAAGACACATTTTGTAATCCATGTTCCTTATTTGTCCCGATTTAATAAATAAAATTCAAAATTGACAGTGATAATTAGAGTATTAAATATGGTTAGATTTGTAAAGTAATGCAAATTAAAAATTTTAATATAGAATGAGACTATACATTTGGTACATCCTAAAAAGAAAAATGAGACCAAATAATTGGGATGGAAAGAGCAATTAATTAAACTTTCTTACTTTTTCAAGTATTTAATTACTTTAATAATGTTCCTCTATTAAATGACATAATCCTACTCATATCATAATGTGAATTTTTTACATATTATCTAAACGAACTTTGTTTTGATACAAGATCATTACATAATGAGAAAGTATAGATTTATAGTTCGTATAAATTTACTCCCACATGACTATAATTTGATGTCTTAATATTCATTATTTCTTTTGCAGGTTCTTAGCTGAATTTTTGGCTAAAAATTTATTAAATATTGAGGATAAATCTATTCCACTGAGACATATGTATAAGGAGAAAGAAGATTGCATGTGGAACGTTAATTAACATGTAAATTATAGAATGAATATAGATTGTCTTTTCAATGTAAATATATTCGATTGGAACTACCATTTGTGATATTTTCTCTATTAGTACATGCTTTGTGTTTTTACATTTTTAAAATATGTTTAACTACTGTAAATTCATTTAAAAACTTTTACATAGTTAAATTTCATACTTTTTTCTACCCGTGCATCGCACGGGTATTACACTAGTATATAAAAAGATATAATAGTCAATTTGTGTGCATGTAAAATAAAATTTCCACATATATATTTAGGCACAATCACCAACCTATCGTGCATGTAAAATAAAATTTCATAAATCCGTATTATTTTGAATTGCTAGTTTAATTCACTTAGGGCCTGCCATAATCACGGGTTGACCCGAACCCGACAATCCAATCGGTTTGGTCGAATTAGGAACTTAGGAAAAAAAAAATAATAAAAAGGAAAAAAAATCAGTTAAAACCACACTGGTGATAGAGTTAAAATTATTTTTGTTTTCATTTTTATTTAATAGATTTTTTTCCTTTTATCTCAAATGGCCAACAAGCGTCTTCACCAAAAGACAACACCACCACCACCAACAACAATAATAATAATAATAATATTAATAAAAATAAAGCGGAGGAGGCACGCGTATTTCTAAAAAAGAGATAATTGTCAAAAATTATGAAAGAAGGATGTCAGTTTATAACTCAGATGATCAAAAGAGTGGTGTTATTTGAATAAAAGGCATATAATAAAAATCTAAATACAACTGACATATGATATTGCAAGATCATATTTTTTAATACAAAACATCATATTTACATTAATGAGATCGGATCACGTGTCCTTTTTTGACACACTTTTTTTTGTCTCTCTTTGTCCTAATCAAAATTATCAAATAAGACATGTATATGTCATGAAATTTGAACATCAGTCATTATAATATATACATATAATATAACAACCAAAAAGCACAAAGTTCAAACCCAACTTCTGAAAAGGGAAAATTGATCCCCAAATTGAATTCTCATTTCAATTGCGTCAATTAGTCTTCAGACAAGTTGCTAGAAAGTGAAGTAATATCTGTCATTCCAAGTTCATAAAAATAAGTTTTGTCTTCTTATCTTTTCAAAAAAATGCAGTGAATGATTACATATTCAGAGTTCAGTAATCAAATACGCTTTTCAATAAACACAAACAAGGAAAGAATTTTTTAATACTCACACTACTTGAGAGTCAACTGTAATGTCCATAGAGTCATGCCACACTGTACCAAACAGAAACGTATATATTAACTTCAACGCTACAAGGCCAATATCCATTAGAAGTACCCATCCAAACTTCAAAAGAAAAGAACAAGATTTTCATATATTTTTGTTCCTTAAATCATGTCCAGTAGTCTCCAATTCAAACATTTCAGTAGAGAGCTTCTAAACTTAAAAAGCAAATACAAATCAATCAGCAGATGTAGCTGGTACTTCACAACATACTGTTATTGAAAACTTTGTCACACGACACATGTTCTTCGAGTATGGAAGAATCTGAAAAATAAGTTTACTCAGCTATTTGATCGATTGGAATGGAAAAAATTGGAGTACAAGTTTGTTAAAAGCCTATTGTCATTGCTAATGAGGTCGTTTCAGCAAATTGTTTGAAAATCTCAGTGCAAAGAGAGAATTTTCCATGGCAAATTTGCATCCAAAGATAAGCTTTGCCTTATAGTTGACCCAAAGCTGCTATGCAGTTATTTTCAGGCAAGTTGGATCAGGGATTGTCTCCAAAATGTCATAGTGACCATAACCATGAAACAATACATTAATAGTACTTTCCTCGTCCTTCTTATACTCTTCAACATAATTTGTAATTTTCATTAAGCTACCGGAGCCCCTCTCTGTCATGAATACAGATATAGGTGTCCTGTGACCAAAAGAACAAAATTACATAAATGAAATGATAGATGCATTTGAATTATGAACTTGAAATAACTTTTCATACAGCAATACCATCTTGATGATAAGGTGATTTTAACACATTCAACTTCGAATCATACAATGAATGAAAAATTCAAAATACAACATAAGGTTCAGTTAATCAGTTATCAAGATTCAAGACATACAAAGGTCGAAGTAGGATTGGATCTTTAATTTTTATCATTCAGCTGCTACATATGAAAAAACAATAAAATTCTTACACATTATATCAACAATAAAGATGCAATATTTTACCCAAAAAAGTATTTTAAAAAAATTAAGATGGATTTAGGAAAATATTTTCATGAATCCTCATGATTGAATAGCTTATAGAGTATATTTGGTATGTTAGCAAAAAAGATATGAAAATTATGCATGTTAAAGTTAAGTAACCAACAATTCTCAAATGATCACAGGTTTCAAAACTTTGGTACATGAGTTATTTTGGACTAGGTAAACGCTCATCTTAGTTTTGCTGCATCAAGTAACCGCATTTAAGCGAGCATTAAAGAGACTAGGTATATTTTTATAACTAACATTCATGAGTCACTAAGTAAATTGAAATTCTTGATTTCCATTCCTGACTCTGTAGGGAAACTAGTAGGATATGAATTTTCCAATATTGGTTGCATTGAAGGAAAGGTTTCTAAGGAAACATTTTGTTAGTGCAAACTAACTTGGAGACAACCAAAGATGGACTCGGTCCAGTATCTGAGCCAAGGATGATCCACCTTCTAAATGCATATGCTAAAACCTCCTGGCAAATGCTGATACAAAAATCTACCTTCATTTCAAGTACTTTAAATACGTATATATTTCCAAAGCTATATACTAAAATAGAAAAATTAGGAACCACACCCTTTTTCTTAGTATATAGTCTGAATTTCCTCATAAATGGAATCAATAACTTAAGTGGAACAGTTGTTTAAGTTTAACAATTTATATTAGAATATGCGTTATGGCAATTGCTAATTTGTTACACAGTGCATGGAATCTTACCATCATTGCTGCAACTGCTAATTTAAACAGATATCACTGATTTATTGGGCATAATGGCAATTTCTATAATCATAAGATTTTCATGAACAGGGTCGTTGAATAGAATATGAAGAAAGAAACACGTGAATCATATCCAAAACCATGGAAACTATCACAAAAAGGGATTATTGATAAGTCTAGAATGTGGAGCAATGTTATCTTAATTTTGAGCAAAGGATCTAACCTAAGAACATGAGAAGCCATCAGCAACTCTGGCTCTCCACCCCATACATAAGGTTGCTGAATCCTTTTGACATAGGTATCAAAATCTTCCTCGATAAACCTGTGCAAAATCACGTAACTATAATAGATTAGAAACATGAGCAGCCAACTTTCAATAAACCGTTATAAGACTTTAAGGGATATTTGGTAAACAGTATAGACTGTGTTTAACAGTAAAATATACAAGATTCTTTTTCGTCCTTCCTTAAGTTGTCCAACAAGTTCTGTCCACTGTACACTCTGACAAACATGCCATAATAAAAGAGAACACGAGAATTACCATTCGACTTCCTTTCTCCTCTTCAAAAGCTCTTGGACTACCTGAATATTTCAGTTTTATTAAGACATAATAACAATCAAAGGAGGAAATTTTTGTATAAACTCGAAAAACACGTGCACAAAGTATATACATTCACACACATAAACACGCACGACAGAATAAGCAATAGAAAGAACAAAGTACAATTTATTTGAGCTCTCAATTCATCAGCAAGCTCTGTTTGACGATTCTCGTCAGGAGCCGTTTCACCGTCTCTCAAGCATGCCATGTGTGCAAGTGCTCTAAACAAACATCTCCCGTCGGCAGGAACCCCTTCAAACATTACAGAACTTTTCAACTTTTGCAAAGCATCTGAGTCACCATTCAAGATCCCAAATAATAAAATCAACGTTTATGAATCATTTTTACCTGTAACTCTGTAATTAGGAGAACAATAATCAGCTGCCTCCGGACCAGCGATATTACTGCTAAATTCGTCGGCCTTATCATCAGAAACCTCAGAATTAAAAGCGGAGAAATCAAGTAGCGGCAGATCTAACGAAGCAAAAACGCCACGAAGGAGCCAAGCTGAGTCCGGATGGTGGAGCCAGCGAGCCGGCCTGGCACCCCATGCCACGTTCCATGATCCCTCACCACCCGCCCTCTTGGTGACCTCATGCTCGTGACGCCCAAACACCACAGTCCGCCGCCCTACGGGAAGGATCGCCTCCCATACTGAGCCAGTACACCTGGCAGCGCAGTTGACGGATTCTCGTCCGCCGGCAACAACTGACTTGCGGCGGTCAAAATAGGATGCCGGAGAAACGTGGGCGTGAGATAAGGAGAGTAAGGTGAGGAGCCAAGGCCTGGGACGTAAGCCGCCACAGAGAACACGGAGCATCACCTGTAGAGGAGTATGCTAAAACGGACGCAAGGAGCGAACAACTAGGCACCCATGGGGCATTGGAAAATAAAAAGGGCAATTGTTAACATTTATTTCCAGGTGCCTTTTTTATTGGTTTGATGATAGCGAAAATTGGTGAAACCAGTGGGCCCCATGCCACCACGTTCGGTAGCCCTTATTTTGATCCGTCGATAATTTCGACCGCTTTCCGAATATGACAAAGCAAATTTTAACAAGGACGAAAGGTAACGTTATCGTATTTTACTGTTAAAGGAAAAAGTAAAAAACTTATTTTAAAATAATGTGTAAGTCAAAAAAATTAGATACATGTCGTAATTTGATTGGTTTATATTGAAAATTGGTTCGCAAAGTCGCTGTTGACTACTTGACAACTGTTTAAGTGAAGGTTGTTGATTGGTTATTGGAATTTGGATTTTGATTTTATTCTATTTCGTTAGTAGATAATCATGTTTAAATTAATTTTTTTAAACAAATTTTGAGTGAATGAGAAATTAACGTATCAGGTCTTAACCCGTGAAAATGTTAGAATTAAAAGTTAAAATATTCTAGAATGTTCTAGAATATTTATAGAGGAATAGTGGTGTCTTCTTGAAAGAAGGATTATGACTTTTAAGCATGATTTATTCCTAACATATGTGTCTTTTCTATAGGGCATTATTCTAACAATTGTATTCTTTATAATAGTCGTGTTCTTTAAAGATGTGTCTTTTCAACCTCTATATATAGTTACCCAAGATTTGATTTTAATATATCAAATCAATTATGAATATTGATTTTCTCTTTTCTTTTTGTCTATTGAAAAATATAATTAGATTTTGGTTCAACCATCAAAGTTGGTATAAAGTGCAATATCGACTTTGGAACGATGAGAGACAGACGTTTGTAATTCCGTGTACACTTTTAGTTAACAAAAGGTGAAATCTATCTCAAAGAGATTTGTTTCGACATAACCTCGCTTCATCTTTTATTTTCTACATTCTGATTTTGGTTTCTTTTGATTTCATAAGTTATATTTTATTCAAATATGTGCGTGATGTCAAGATACATTGTCTAATAATATAATTTGCACATTATTAACGAATTTTTTCCAACAGTTTGAACATGCATTTGTGAGACAAAGGGAGGTGCTAATGGGTAAATAAGCGGTTAAATTCATTTACCCATTTTCACCTAAAAAAATAAGATTTTCACCCTGATTGTTATACATTAGTTTGTAATGGGAAAAAAACCCAAATTTAAGTTTTTCTTCTCAACATTAATCTTGCTCTTAGTCAAACAAGAGGGTCGTATTAAAAATTTACTTGACATCTTACTATATAAATTGCTTGAACATTGTTTGTATTTTAAATAAATAAAAATTTCAATAATATATCATACACCAAAATTGCA
>CAVNYN010278452.1:0-23621 GCA_963692815.1 Nyctanthes arbor-tristis
CTTCTCAAACATGGACTCCAATTTAGTCCACAATTTATTTGCATCTGTCTCCTGTGCCACATGATGAAAAACACTATTATCCACCCACTGCCTTATCGTCCCAATAGTTTTCCTGTGCAGTTTCTGCCAATCCCTATCTTCCATATCTTCCGGTTTAGAATCATCACCATCAATAGGATCATGTAAATCCTTACAGTAAAGGATATCCTCCATCCTAGGTTTCCATGTCACCCAATTGTGATTTGTAAGCCTGATCATAGCACTACCAACTGGGTCAGCCATTTTAATCCACACAATTGAACCTGTCTCTGATATCACTGTTGGGAATTTAATCAATTTCCCTAAACCCGTCTGATTAAAATAGGCAATCAATATATCAAACAATAATATATGTGCGGAAACGTGAATAGCACTAAGAATTATTTAACGCCGTAAAACCCTCCAATGAGAAGGGAAAATCGACGGGGCAAGATCGGCAACTCCACTATCACCAAATAATAATGGGAATACAATATTTAATCTCTCAAGATTCTTGCCCTAAATCAAGAGTTAATCACACACTACCAACAATCACGCAACACCGTCAAGAACAATATTCTTGGCACCACAAATTACTCATCTAACAACAATATCCAATAATCAATAACAAGAGATGAAGGAAATATATCACCTAATCCGTCCCAAGAATTAACTTGGAGAAACCACCGCTTGAAGAAGATAAATACCAAATCGAACGTCCAAAAAACCGTTTCAAGTGTCCACAATCAAAGTGGCT
The DNA here is from genome assembly GCA_963692815.1 of Nyctanthes arbor-tristis. NCBI lineage: Eukaryota > Viridiplantae > Streptophyta > Magnoliopsida > Lamiales > Oleaceae > Nyctanthes > Nyctanthes arbor-tristis. The sequence goes on from CAVNYN010278452.1 coordinate 776, forward strand.
GAATTTTCTTCCTCTTTCTTGGTTTACGTGCGTGAATGTATGTAATTATGTTTCAGCCTTTTTTCCATTTCTGTGTCTTTTCTTTCTGCCGAATCTCCGTGTGTCCTTTTTCCTGCCCAAAAGTCCACATATATAGAATATATAAACCCAATTCTAGTAGGCCTCCGAAATCATATATCCAAGTGCTTTCTTGTAGATTAATCAATAATTAATTAAGTTTCATCACTCATCCTCTAACTTTTATCTTATATTTAAGTTGAGTATCATCAAGAGTTGGACCCGCCCAATGTGTTGATTCTCATGAATTCTTCATAAATCACAGATTAAAAAGTCAAAGTATGATGTCGGATTAGGTTGAAAAATGTAGTGCTGAAACAGTAAGAATTCTTTACCTGACAGAAATAAAAAACAAAGACCTGTGAATTGAAATAAAATAAAATAAAATAAAATAAAATAAATAAATAAGGGTTAGGTGGCAGAGATCGGTGAAGAACAGTCAAACATGCATCGTGGAAGAGTAATAAGATTCAGGATCAAGTTAGACCCTCATCATGGAAGGAGTTGAAGAAGTAGGAGTCGGCGACGCACAGGTCCTCGATCAAGATCGGTGACACAGTGATTGAAAAGGATCGAAGAGGGAGACATTTAGAAGAGAGAGAAGAGAGCGTCCGAAGATAGAACCTAGAAGAAAGGATTCAGAGGAGAGACAAGAGGGCTGTCGGTTTCTAGGACAAAAAATTAGGGAAAAAATATGAAAATGACGTGATCAGTGACGTCATCAATTCGCTTAAAGAAACAGCCAAAGGTGGGGAAAAAGAAAACCAGCCGCCCTATTTTATTTTTTATATATATATATATATAGATTACAAGAACATTATAGACAAAGGGAATCGAACTCTTAATCAATGGACAGTAAGTCAAATTGGAAGCCATCAAACCACAAGGTCTTCGACGATATAAAGGACGTTCGTATGAGAAGCAAATAACATAATTAGCCATTACTTGTCATGTCAACGCAAGTTTCCCTAGATAAGTCTTTTTAGCTTATAAGTACATTCAGCAAGTGCAAAAATCAATTGCAAGAATATGTAGTAAATGAAAAATTATTTATGACTACCTACTTGAACGTGTGGAGATTTTTAAGTGATTCTTCACTGTTTGTTGAAAAATGAAAATATGTGAAGCCAACAAATATATATATTTTTTAATGATAGTCCTTTGAATTATTTATTACTTACTTGGCTGTGTAGAAATTTACTCATTACAAAATTACTTGCGAGCATCGTAAAAGCAAAATTATTTATGACTTATGCAAATGTGCAGCATTTTTGGCTTGACTCTTCCCCCTTAGAGGACAAAAAAAAAAAATTAAGACAAAACAAAATGAAAAATACTTCGCAAACACAAGATTTTTTTAATGAGAGTCCATAAAATTTTTCACAATTGCCATCACAAAATATTAGCCAATAATTGTATAGGGCATCAATTAATTCTAATATAAGCGATTAGTGTATGAGTTTTGGGTTATCTAGAATGCTAGAAAAAATGATTTGGACATCAAAATGACTTCTACATATAGAAGCCCTTATACAAATTTAGTTTTTGAGTTTCGAAAGCAGGAAGTCAGACAATAAAAATTGAGCATTGAGATATTAGTGCTGCAGTTGTAGCAAATAAAATCCTTTGAAGCTTGTTAACTACAAAAGTGATTTTCAAAATAACCACACATTAGGTTACGGCAAAGTCCTATGTTTATAGAAATTTTATAAAGAAGCAAATGATAGAAATAGTAGATTTTAACCAATTGAATTTCAACATATATAATACGATTTGTGTCAGTACTTCTCTAACAAACTTGCGCAAACTAGTATCTTTACAACAAATTTTTGGTTAAAACCTTTCCTATAATGTAAATGACACTTTTCTTTTTTTGTACATTACAAGAGGATTATTGGGAAGAAAATCAAATTCTTAATCAATGGATGGGAATCTCAACTTGGAAGAGATCAGATCACAATGTAGTTGACAATATAAATGACATTGATAAGAGAAGTAAATAATATAATCATGTCAACTCAAGATTCTCTAGATAAGATATTTTAGCTTATGAGAACATGTAGTGAACGCAAAATTAATTGCTAGGATATGTAGTAAATGCAAAAATTTTTATGGCTAGTTACCTGAACGAGAGAAAATTTTTACGTCATTCTTCACTGTTCTTCAAAAATTTGAATATACTTAAAGCGGCAAAGTGCTCAGCCAAGAATTTTTTTTTTAATAAGATGATTGACTTTTGACTTATTTATGACTATTTACTTGACTGTGAGGAAATTTACTATTAGCAACATTACTTGCACTTATCGTAAATGCAAAATCATTCATGACTTCCCAAAATGTGCAGTAATTTTGGCATGACTCTCGCCTTAGAGAGAAAAAATTAAAACAAAACCAAATGTAAAAATACTTTGCACGAATTACTTTTAACGAGAGTCCCTAAAGTTTTTGAAGGTTTCCATCACAAATAATAGCAAATAGTTGCATAAAGCATCAATTAACTCTAATGTGAGATATTAGAATTTGGATTTTGGGTAATCTCAAGCACTAGAAAAAAGAAATGGTTTGGACATCAAAATAGCTTCTAGGACAGAAGCCCTTATATATTTAGTTTTTTGGGTACCTAAAGTCGAAAATCAAACAATACAAATTAAGCATTGAGATATGTACATAAGTTAGTGCTCCATTCATAGCCAAAAAATACGTTCAAGCTTGTTAGCTACAAAAGTGATTTCCAAATTAATTAGACATTAGAAAGTCCTATGTATGTAGAATTTTCATAACCACCCAAATGATAGAAATAGTAGATTTTGGCCAATTGAATTTCTACATGATATGATTTGAGTCAGTACTTCTGTAAGAAACTTGAGCAAACTTGTATTTCTACAATAAAGTTTTGCCTTAAAACCTTTCCAAGTATTGTAAATCACACTTCTCTATTTCTTTTTTCCAATACAAAATGATTATAGGGAAGGGGAATCGATCTCTTAGACAAGGGACGGTAAAGTCAACTTGGAAGCCATTAGACCACAAGGTAGTTGATGATATAAATGACTTTGGTAAGTGAAGTAAATAACATAATTATCCATTGCTTGTCGTGCAACTTAAGTTTCTCTATATATATAAGACATATTAGCTTAATAATAGTACATGTAGTGTGTGCAAAGTTAATTGCAAGAATATCCAGTAAATGAAAAATTATTTATAACTACTACTTGAACGTGTGGAAATATTTACGTGATTCTTCGCGGTTCTTCAGAAAAATGAAAATATACAAAGAGGCAAAGTGCTCAGCCAATAATTTTTTTAATAGGCGACATTTGACTTATTTATGACTAATTAAATGACTGCACGTAAATTTACTCATTACAAAATTACTCAAGATTATTGTAATTGGAAAATCATTTACGACTTACCCAAATGTACATCAATTTTGGCATGGCTCTTCCCCTTAGTGGGAAAAAAAGTTAAGACAAAATAAAATGGAAAATACTTCGCAAACAAGATCGATTTTATAACGAGAGTCCTTAAAATTTTTCAAGTTTCCCGTCACAAAATTTTAGCCAATAATTGTTTAGGGCATCAATTAATTTTGATATGAGATGTTAGTATATGACATACGCTGTTAGTATATGCATTTTGGGTTATCTAGAACGCTAGAAAAAAAAAAGGTTTGGACATCAAAATGACTTCTAAGATAGAATCACTTATATATATATGTTGTTTTTAGTATCTAAAGTAGGAAGTCAAACAATAAAATTTGAGCATTAAGCTATGTATATAAATCAGTGCTCTAGTTGTAGCAAAAAAATACCTTGAAACTTGTTAACTACAAAAGTGATTTCCAAGTCAACCAGACATTAGGTTACGGGAAAGTCCTATGTTTATAGAAATTTTATACCAAGCAAATGATAGAAAAAGTAGATTTTACTCAACTGAATTTTTATATGATATGATTTGAGTATGTGCTTTTTGTTAGACACTTTAGCAAACTAGTGCCTCTACAACAAATTTTTGGTTTAAAACCTTTCTTGGTAATGTAAACGATACTTTTCTTTTTTTGTACATTACAAGAGATTATAGAGAAGGGGAATTGCTCTTAATCGATAGATGGGAATGTCAACTTGGAAGACATACAAGGTACTTGAGGATATAAATGAGTTTGGTACGAGAAGTAAATAACATAATTAGCCATTAGTTGTCATGTCAACTCAAGTTTCTCTTGATAAGACATCTTAGCTTATAAGCACATGTAGCGAGTGCAAAATTAATGGCAAGGTTATGTGGTAAATGCAAAATTATTTACGACTACCTACGTGAGTGTATGGAAATTTTTACCTGATTCTTTGCTATTCTACACAAAAAAAAAGGAATTATACAAAGAGACAAAGTGCTCAGCTAAGAATTTTTTTAATGAGAAACCTTTGAGTTATTTATGATTATTTACTTGACTGTGAGGAAATTTACCCATTGCAAAATTACTTGTGATTATTGTAAATGTAAAATCATTTATGACTTACCACAATGTGTAGCAATTTTGGCATGACTCTTTGCCTTAGAAAGAAAAAACTTAAGAGAAAACAAAATGGGAAAACACTTCAGAGGCACGAAGTTCCTTTAACAAGAGTCCCTAAAGTTTCTCAAGATTTCCATCACAAAATATTAGCCAATAATTGTATAAAGCATCAATTAACTGTAATATGAGTTGTCAATATTTGAGTTTTGGGTTATCTCAAAAACTAGAAAAATATTGTTTGGACATCAAAATGGCTTCTCGGATAGAAGCCCTTATATATTTAGTTTTTCAGCATCTAAAGTAGGAAGTCAAACGATAACAACTTAGCACTGAGATATGTATATAAATCGGTGCTTCTATTGTAACCAAACAATCCCTTCAAGCTTGTTAATTACAAAAGTGATTTCCCAATTAACTTGATATTAGATTACTGGAAAGTCATATGTATGTAGAAATTTTATAACCAAGGAAATGATAGAAATAGTAGATTTTGCCCAATTGAATTTCTACATGATATGATATGTGAGAAACTTAAGCAAACTATTATCTCTACAACAAATTTTTGCCTTAAAGCCTTTCTAGGTAATGTAAACGACACTTTTCTATTTTTTGTAGAAAACAAGAGGATTATATTAAAGGGGAATCGATCTCTTGGTCAATGGAAGGGGAAGTTAGCTTGGAAGCCATCAGGCCATAAGGTTGTTGACAATATAACTGACTTTGGTGAGAGAAGCAAATAACATAATTATCCGTTACTTGTCATGTCAACTCAAGTTTCTCTAGGCAAGACCTTTTAGCTTAATAGTACATGTAGTGTGTGCAAAATTAATTGCAAGGATATGTAGTAAATGCAAAATTATTTATGATTGAATGTGTGGAAATTTTTATGTGATTCGTCACTATTCTTTGAAAAAAGGAACATATGCAAATAGGCAAACTGCTCCAGCAAGGATTTTTTTTTTTTTAAACGGGAGTCCTTTGACTTGTTTATTTATGACTACTTAATTGGCCATGTGTAAATTTACTCATTATAAAATTAATTGCTATTATCATAAATGGAAAATCATTTACGAATTACCCAAATGTGCAATAATTTTGGCATGGCTCTTCCCCTTATAGAGAAAAAAATAGGGCAAAATAAAATGGAAAAAAACTTCGCATACATGAAGTTTTTTTGACGATAGGCTCTAAAATTTTTCAAGATTCCCATCACAAAATATTAGCCAATAACTGTGTATCTAAAGTAGTAAGTCAAACAATAAAAATTGAGCGTTGAGATATGTAAATGAAATGCTCAATTGTAGCCCAAAAAATCCCTTCAAGCTTGTTAACTACAAAAGTGATTTCCAAAACAACTAGACACTAATTAGATTACGGGAAAGTCGTTTGTATATAGAAATTTTATAAACAAGTAAATGGCAGAAATAGTATATTTTATCCAATTGAATTTCTACATGATATACTTTGAGTCAGTACTTTTGTAAGAGACTTGCGCAAACTAGTATCTTTACAACAAATTTGACTTAAAACCTTTCCTAGTAATGTAAATGAATCTTTCTTCTTTTATACATTACAAGAGGATTATAGGAAAAGGGAATCAAACTCCTATCAATGGACAGGAAAGTCAACTTGGAAGCCATCAAACCACAAAGTATTTGCCAATATAAAAGACTTTGGTATGAGAAGTAAATAACATAATTAGCCATTACTTGTCATGTCAATGCAAGTTTCTCTAGATCACCTTTTAACTTATAAGTATATGCAGGGAGTGCAAAAATCAATTGCAAGAAAATATGTAGTAAATGTAAAATTATTTATGACTACTTACTTGAACATGTGTAGATTTTTACGTGATTCTTCACTGTTTGTTAAAGAATGTAAATCTGTGAAGAGGGAAGTGCTCAGCTAACAATTTTTTTAACAACACTCCTTTGACTTATTTATGATTAGTTACTTGACATGCGGAAGTTTCCTCATTATAAAATTACTTGCGAGTATTGTAAAAGCAAAATCATTTATGACTTATGCTAATCACTACTAGAAAACAGGGCATCAACGACGGCCTTTTCTGTCGGTGAAACTAAGAAATTCATCAAAAACAACCATCACCGATGGAAATTTTCCGTCAAAAAAACCGTCACTGATACCATGCTCGCTAATACTTTCCAACGAAAATTTGAATCCGCTAGAAATTTCAGACGGATTTAAATTTCCGTTGGAAAGTTTCTGATGACCGTCACAGTTGGAATTTTCTGAAGGATGTCGACTTCCGTCAGAAAATTTCTCACAGATGTACGTCCGTCGAAAATTTTTCACAGACATCAAGAAAATAATGAATAAAAAAATCCGATCTGGTCCAACCCAACCTGCGAAGGCAACTTGCCAACCCGCGAATAAGCCCCGACCCGAACCTTAGAGCTGTCCACGAGAATTTAATTTAATGCCCCTTATGCACCATTAGGTTCTCTTAATGCCCCTTATGCGCCATTAGGGACTCGAACGGGAGACCTGGCAGTTGGGGAGTAAAGTCCCAACCGCCAGGCTACCATATGTACTTGTTAATATCTTGCCCCAAATATTATATAAAGTATGTTCTACTAATTTTGTCAATTTAAAAATATCAAATTTTCCACTTCAAACAGTGTGGCTTTTTATTAGTTAAGGATCCGTTTGGTTAGATTTATAAAATCAATTTATAAAGGAAATTTATAATGAGTGGAAATGAGTGGTGAGATTTAATTAAAATTTTAAATGTGTGGTAATTGTTGAGTAATTGTTAAATCAACAGTTAAATCATAGTAGATGAATTTATAAATTGCAAAAATAAAGAGTACCAAACAAGCCCTAAACTTCTGTTATATATTATTTCATATATGTTATTTATACTCTAAGTTTATTTGTCGGTGTCAATTAATATAAAATTTTTTTACATGGTGTTCTACACTATAATATATATTCATTGTTTAATTAAAAGTCGGTCTATTGGAATTTTTTTAAGTCCTATTAATAAAAATGTGATTAATGTGAATTTTTTTTATTTTGAAAACCCAGTAATTAATGAAAACTTTATTTACAACCATTGTTTTAAACTTTAACCATTAAATAATACCAAATAAAAATCTTTTTGTTTTATATTTTTATGTTAATTAAACTTTTGTTATATATATTTATTATATGTCATTTATACTCTAAATTTATTTGTCTGTGTTAATTAATATAATATTTTTTTACACTAGTTTTCTACACAACAATAATATATCCATTGTAAATTAAAACTAAATAACACCCTCAATGTGTCAACGTATGTAATTGCATTCGTTTTTTTGGCAACTTTTTAATATATTTTTAATTAATACTAGACTTAATTATGTAATGCTATCTGACTAAATCTAACAATATTTTCATAACTAGAATAATTTACATTATTAATAATTTGCTTCTCTTGTCAGATGAACACTGTGCTTTTTAATAAATATTCATTTTAATACTTAAATATTCTAAAATTATATTTTACGAATGTTAAAAGAATGTGGAATGAAATATGCCATAAGAAACAAATCTATGAAAGAAAAAAAAATGTTAAGAAACAAATAACGAATGGGCTAGGAAATGATTTTGAAAAGGCTATAGTTTCCGACGGAAATATCCCTCGGAAATGCATGATTTTCGACGGCACCAAAAAGTTCACCTGTGATTTTCAACGGATTATCTACCTCGTCAGAAACTGTCGGCAGGTTGATGAGTCGTTTCCGATGTACGCAAAATTTCATTGGTGATTTCTGATGGATTGTCCAGTACGTCGAAAACCGTTATCATAGTTGTAAGTAGTAAAATTGCGTTTCCAATGGAAACAATATTCCGTCAGAACTGTTCGGACAGAAAACAAATTCCATCAGTAATTACCGACGGAATCTGTTTTCCATCAGAAATTCGTGACAATTTCTTTCCCACCATGTATCACCAACAAATTTTTTTGTTCGTCGGAAAATCTGTATTTTCCGACGGATTGTGTCTGGTCTGAAAATTCCGTAGGTGATGCCCTATTTTCTAGTAGTGACTGTGCAGCAATTTTCGTATAAGATGAAAAATACTTTCGAATAAGAAATTGTTTTAACGAGAGAGCTTAAAATTGTTTTCAGAAATTTTTCAAGATACCCATCACAACATATAAGCCAATAATTGTATAGGGCATTAATTAATTCTGATATGAGTGGTTAGTATATGTGTTTTGGGTTATCTAGAATGCTAGAAAACAATGGTTTGGACATCAAAATGATTTCTGGATAGAAGCTCTTATATATGTAGTTTTTGAGTATCTAAAGTAGGAAATCAAAAAATAAAAATTAAGAATTGAGATATGTCTATAAATCAGTGCTCCAATTTTAGCAAAAAAAATCCCTAGAAGCTTTTTAATGTTGGAAATATAGGCATTTTAGACATAACGTTGTATACCGTCTTCCCTAATTTTGAGATATGAATTTGGATTTGTGTTCTCCTCATCGAGAGCTTCGGAATCATATCTTTATTTGCCCAAAATGATGTTTGAGTGAATGAGAAATTGAGTCTCAATGTTTGTCCTTAAAAATGGGTTTAAGTGTTTGGAAAACTTTGTCCCACATTAGAAGGATAGTATTCCATTGGCTTGTTCAAATATGTTGTGGAGTTGAAAGGCTCTCTCTTACGTGCGTACCTGCAAGGGGTGTAAATCACAGATCAGAAATACACTTCAGAACACTGAACTTGTGTGCGAGGGGGACCTACATACACGAATGCCAGACCAGAAGTAGGCACTTAATCTAACTGAGTTTTGCTAAAATAAGCTATGAAATTTTAACATTTAAACCATTTGTTGGAATGTGAAGAGTTGTAATTGGTGTGATTGCTGAAATTGCTACCATACAACTCCAATGAACTCACATTTAATTTTTGCCTTTTATCGTGCCTTGCATTACCTATATAAGGACCAATTTCTTGCCTTTTGGAACACGCAATTTCTCCACATTTTCCTTCCTTAAACCTATGTTGATACTATTGAGGCACTGTTTTGGTTCGCCTATATAGGAACTTTGAAGCACTTTTTCAGCATTATTCTTCCAGGTTTTGACTATTTTATCATGGGAAATAATGTGCTGGGAATGAATTTGTTTTAACGACACTGTGTTTAGGGGTGGGCAACGGGTCGGGTAGGTCGAGTTTGGCCAAACTCGACACTGACCCAACTAGTGATCGGGTTGGGATATCCCAAACTGAACTGAACCAGTTTAGCTTTGGAAACAGACTGGTGGGTTGTTTGAGTCAGGTCTTGGGCTTGGGACTTCAGTTTTTTCCCCTGCCTAGAATTTGTAAAAGACATAGCATAGGAAAGTATAAAAAACTTGTTGTTAGAAAGCCCTAGTATACACCTAGGCTTTGTCCACAAATTAACAATTTACAAAGTTCCATGAAGAGACAGAAATGGCAAGTGAAGACTTAGGGTACAAGTTAAAGAGATAGAGATAACAAGTTGAAGAAATGTGGGCACACATTATGAGTCTTCAATTAACAAGAAAATGGAGGAACACTTGACACCAAAGAGAAGCATGCTGCAGTGGCGATATTAATAACAAAGAATGCTTCGATCTCAGTGGTGTCGATCGTCGACAGTGAGAGCAACAACGAAGGCTTCAATCTTGGCTGTCGATGGTGGCGGATTTGTGATTTAGGGATTTGTTTGAATTGTCTACCAATTAAAGTGTGTGTGCAAAGGTGCGTTAAGTAATAGTGGACTAATGGCCCAAAATTAGCTTTCCTAACCCTAAAATAAAAGGTTAGAAGTTTATTTAAAAAAAAAAGAAAAAGGAAAATTGGGTTGACAATGTCAAACCCAATTGGATAAGTAACGGGTTGGGTTACTCAGGTTTCACGGGGTTGGATCATCCAACCCGAGCACTGAACCGACCCACGTTGGTTTCTCCTTCTCTAACCTAAGAACCGAGCCACTTTCTCTTATAACCCAATCCTCGGTTTTGGTAGGTTATTGGGTACTATTCCCAGCCTAACTGTGTCTAACACATGCCTTAGTTTTTTGTTTCTTATACCCGTTTCTATTTTTATGCTGTTTTCTACTTGTGTTGCAAATATTGCTAACAATCTTAAAATAGATTTCTTGTTCCTGCTTACTATTTGTATCACATAAGTTGACTCTAATAGTTTCTATTTCAGTTATTATGGCTTTTGATGCATCTAATCAAAATGTCTTGTGGCTGGTGTGCAAGTGTTTCCGGCTGTGCCTCAAGTGCCAACTTTGGCTGTGACTCATGCTACTTCAATGTGATTGTTCTGGTTAATCATCGGGAAAAACCAGAAAAGTTTAATGCTTTGAACTTTAAGAGGTGGCAGTAGAAAATATTCTTCTATTTGACCATCTTGAATCTTGCACGATTCTTGACCGAATAAACTTCTAAACTTGAAAATGGTCAAGTAGACATTCAAAATGTCAGTGTGGCTGATGCTTGGAAACATTTTAATTTATTTTGTTAGAATTATATTATAACAAAATATAAGACAATGAAAATATTGTGGGAATCTCTTGAACGAAAATATATTGTGGGAATCTCTTGAATGAAAATATAAGAACGATGATGCTGGGGCTAAGAAATTTATTGTCAGCCTGTTCTTGGACTATAAAATGGTTGACTCTAAAACTGTTATTAGTTAAGAGCAAGAACTTCAGGTTATCTTACATGACATCCATGCTAAGGATATGGTGTTAAGTGAAACCTTACAAGTGTCGGCTTATGTTGAGAAGCTACCTCTTGCTTGGAAAGATTTTAAGAATTACTTGAAGCATAAATGAAAGAAGATGAGCGTTGAAGACCTTATTATTAGACATCAAATTAAGGAAGAAAACAAGGTCAAGGAAAGTTGAATCACTGCTGTTGAATCAGTTCGGGCCAATATTGTGGAGTATGGTCGCAGTTCTAGGGCCAACATACAAATTTGGCAAAGGCAAGAACAATGGAAAAAACTCTAAGTTGGGGCCTAAAGGTAGAATTTCTAAAAAGAAATTCAAGGGAACATGCTACAATTGGGACAAGCTTAGTCACTGTTGAATGTAGGCTATCCAAAAAGGATAACAAAAGGGAAGCAAACATGATTAATGCCATTGCACACGATGTTTCTAAAATGAGCCTTGTATCTAGGGTCTCCAAAGTGAACTTAGTTAGTTCAAATCTCCAGGAATGGTGCATTGACACTGGTGCTAGTCAGCATGTTATTTCGACAAAGAACTGTTTAGTTCATTTGAAACTACTGAAAATGGTGAGAAACTGTATATTGGAAATTTTGCCACTTTCGATGTTAAGGGAATTGGAAAGGTGGTTCTAAGGATGACTTATGGCAAAGAGCTGACTTTGACCAATGTATTGTAAGTGCCTGAAATTCGCAAGAATTTGGTGTGTGGTTTTCTGCTCAACAAGAATGACTTTCATATAGTGTTTGAATCTAATAAAGTTATTGTATCTAAGAGTGGAATGTTTTTTGGCTGGGGTATGCATTTGGTGGGCTTTTTAAGCTCAATATAATGACTATCAAACCAAAAATGAATAAAATGGATGTGTCTTCTGCTTATTTGCTTGAGTCGTCTAATTTATGGCATCGGAAGAGCGTCAGAACATGTTAATTGTGATACAATTCATCACTTAATTAACTTGAATTGCATACCCACATTCTATATTGATTCAAACCACAAGTTCCAAACATGTGTTGAAGTAAAACTGACGCGGCTATCTTTTCAAACAGTTGAAAGAAACACTGAACTACTTATTTAATTCACATCGATGTGTGTGACTTGAAATTTGTACAAACAAGAGGTGGTAATAAGTATTTCATCACTTTCATCGATGATAGCTCAAAATATTGTTATGTGTATCTGCTTAAAAGCAAAGATGAAGCTATAAAGAAACTTACGAAGTGAAGAGGGTGGTAAGTATAAATCACCATTTGTTGAAATTTTTGCTCAACATGAAATCATTACCTTCTACACTCCAGCAAAATGACATTGCAGAATGGAAAAATTGTACTTTAAAGGAAATGATGAATGCAGCTAACAAGTTCAGGGTTGTTACAGAACATGTGGGGTGAAGTTGCATTGTCATCAAATTACCTTTTGAACAAGATACCCTGTAAGAAACAAAGGAAAAGTCCATATGAATAATCGAAAGGTAGAAAGCCTTTTTACAGATATTTACGAGTGTATGGGTGTCTTGCTAAGATAGTTGTACCTGCTCCAAAGAAGGTGAAAATAGGTCCAAAAATAGTTGATCGCATCTTCACTTGTTATGCACAAAATAGTAGTGCATATCAGTTTCTTGTCATCAGTCAAGGATCCCGGACATACACAAAAAATACGATAATAGAATAAATGAATGCTTCATTCTTCGAAGATATATTTCCATTTCAGTCAAAGGAAGAAGCAAGCCCTTCCAAAAAAGTTCATGAGACTATTGACAATAGTCATGAACAATAAAATGAAGGAAATGTTGGGGAGGTTGAACTAGGGGCGGATCCAGCCCACGGGCCACCTCATTTTTTTTTTTTTTTTTGGAAAAAATAAGTGTACTTTGCCCCAAAAAAATATTATTGTTGTTAAATTGAACCTTGCCCACTTAACATTCTTTAGAACCAATCAAACCCAACAATAAACTCAAGTCCAAATTCAAAACCCAACCTATTAGCCATTGTCTCTAAATCAAAATTAGGTTCAACGATGACACATGACAAAAAGATGACTCTACAACTTCTTACGTGTTCTATGCGATTGCTTGACAAGAATTCAAGAGTATAGATGATATTCTTAGTTCTTCAAGATTAAAACTTGATTTTTTACGCCTTTTCTTCTTGCATATTCAATTTTGCACACGTCAATATTGTGAGTTTTTCTCCTTTTTTATTTACTTATTTGACTTTTCTTTTAATTAGTGACTAGATTTATATATTGATATGAAGTTGATAAATTCCCACTATTGTCTTATTTATTTTTCTTGTATGGGCAAAACCTACCATAGGATAAATTTTTCTTTTTTAAAGCCCCCCAACCTAATAAATCCTAGATCCACCACTGGGTTGAACCTTGGCGTAGCAAAAAAGCTAGGACTGAAAATTTGTTTGCTCTAGACTTTTTGAAATACATGTTGGAAAGTGAACCTTAAAGCTACCAAGAAGCGGTAATATCTGCAGAATGTCCTCAGTGGAAAGAGGCAATTCAGAGTGAAATTGATTTCATCTTGCAAAATCATATATGAGAACATGTGGACCTTCATCCAAGTTGTAAACCCCTGGGATAGAAATAGATATTCAAAAAGAAAATAAAAGCAGATGAAACAATCGATGAGTATAAGGCTATACTTGTGATAAAAGGTTACAAACAATGGGAAGGCCTTGATTACTTTGATACGTATTCTCCAGTAATGAGAATAACATGTGTCAAAACAAATCTAGCTATTGTAACATTGCGAAATCTTGAAGTATATCAAATGGATGTAAAAAATGCCTTTTTAAATGATGATTTAGAAGAGGAAATCTACATGAAACAACCTGAGTAAAGCACCACAGGAAGAATACAAGGTGTGTAAACTGGTGACATCATTGTATGACTTGAAAGAAGTACTAAAACAATGATATGAAAAGTTTGATAATGTTATGGTGGAGTGTGGATTTAAAATCGATGAATGTGATGAGTGTATCTATATGAAAGATACAGAAAATGGCTATGTCATTTTGTGTCTTTATATAGTTGATATGCTCATTGTTGGTAGCGATCATAAAATGATTAAATCCACTAAATACATGTTAAAGTCACAGTTTGACATGAAAGTTATGGGGCTGGCTGATGTGATTCTTGAAGTTAAAATTTCAGAAGCACCTAATGGACTAGTATTGAGTCAATCACACTAAGCCATGTGATGGCGTGTGAAGAGTTGTAACTGGTGTGACTGTTGACGTTGCTACCATTCAACTCTAATGAATTCACATTTAATTGTTAGCTTTTAACATGCCTTGCATTTCCTATATAAGGATCAATTTCTAGCCTATTGGAACACACAATTTCTCCACATTTTCCTTCTTTAAAGCTCAATCTCGTTATACTGTTCACGCATTGTTTTGGCTAGCCTAGTTACGAACTTTGAAGCACTGTTCCAGCATTGTTCCCCCATATTTCGATTGTTGTATCTTGGGAAACAAAAATCCAGCGTGTTGGGCAAGAATCTATTTTAAGGCTACTATGTCTAACAAAGAATTAGTTTCTGTTTTTCATTCTACCCATTTCTATTTTTCTGTTGTTTCAATTCACGTTGCAAATATTGCTAATAAATGACTACAAAAGTGATTTCCAAATCAACCAAACATTAGGTTATAGGAAAGTCCTATGTTTATAGAAATTTAATAAACAAGCGAATGATAGAAACAGTAGATTTTAACCAATTGAATTTCTCCATAATATGAGTTAAGTCGCTACTTTCTGTAATATAAAAAGACACTTCTCTTTTTTTTTTTGTACATTACAAGAGGATTATAGGGAAGGGGACTAAAACTCTTAATCGATGGATGGGAATGACAACTTGGAAGGCATCAAACCACAAGGTACTTGACAATATAAATGACCTTGGTAAGATAAGTAAATAACATAATTAGCCATTAATTGTCATGTCAACTCAAGTTTCTCTAGATAAGACCTTTAGGTTATATAAGTACATAAAGCAAATGCAAAATTAATCACAAGGATATGTAGTAAATGCAAAATTGTTTATGACTATTTACTTGAACTTGCAGAAATACTCACGCGATTCTTCAGTATTCTTCAAAAAAAGAAAATATGCAAAGAGACAAAGTGTTTAGCGAAGAATTTTTTTTTTTAAATGAGAGACCTTTGACTTATTTATGACTATTTGCATAACCGTGCAGAAATTTACTCATTGCAAAATTACTTGCGATTATTGTAAATGCTAAATCATTTATGACTTCCCAAAAATGTGCATCAATTTTGGCATGACCCTTTGCCTTGATAGAAAAAATCTAAGACAAAACAAAATGGAAAAATACTTCGTAGATACGAAGTTCTTTTATTAAAAGTCCCTAAAGTTTTTCAAGATTTCCATCACAAAATATTAGCCAATAATTTTATAAAGCATCAATTAACTCTAATGTGAGTTGTTAGTTTTTGAGTTTTGGGCTACCCCAAAAACTAGAAAAAAGTAGTTTGGATATCAAAATTGCTTCTAGGATAGAAGCCCTTACTATTTAGTTTCTGAGTACCTAAAGTACGAAGTCAAACAATAAAAATTGAGCATCGAAATATGCATACAAATCAGTGCTCTAGTTGTAACCAAATAATCCCTTCGAGCTTGTTAACTACGAGTCTGGTTCACCCAGCTACTATGAGTGGGGTTACACTGCCTCACTTCTGACATGGCACACACATAACACACACACACATGGTGGCCATGTGTATGCCATGTCAGGCCAGGTGTGTGCCATGTCAGAAGTGGGTTATGTAACCCTGCCTACTGTGGGTGGGTGAACAAAATTGTGTTAACTACAAAAGTGATCTCCAAATTAATCACACATTAATTAGATTACTGAAAAGTCCTATGTATATAGAAATTTTATGAATAAGCAAATGGTAGAAATAGTATTTTTTTAGTCAATTGAATTTCTACATGATATGATTTAAGTTAGTACTTTTGTGAGAAACTTGAGCAAACTAGTATGTCTACAACAAATTTGACTTCAAACAGTTCCTAGTAATGTAAATGATACTTTTCTTCTTTTGTACATTACAAGAGGATTATAGAGAAGTGGAATCAAACTCTTAATTAATGGACGCGAAAGTCAACTTGGAAGCTACCGAACCACAACGTATTTGAGGATATAAAGGACTTTGGTATGGGAAGTAAATAATGTAATATGCCATTACTTGCCATGTCAACCCAAGTTTCTCACGACCTGACCTTTTAGCTTCTAGAGACTGAAAAAATCAATTGCAAGAATATGTAGTAAATGTAAAATTATTTATGAATACTTACTTTAACGTGTGGATATTTTTATGTGATTTTTCGTTGTTTGTTAAAGAATTTAAATATTGAGGACGAAAAGTGCTCAGCCAACAATTTTTTTTTAATGACGGTCCTTTGAGTTATTTATGACTATCCTTGGCTGTGCGGAAATTTGCTCATTACAAAATTACTTGCGAGTATCGTAAATGCAAAATCATTTATGACTTAAACAAATGTGTAGCAATTTTGGCATGACTCTTCCCCCTTAGAGGACAAATAGTTTAAGATAAGAAAAAATGGAAAGTACTTCGCAAACACGAATTTTTTTTTTTTTTAATGAGAGTCCTTTAAATTTTTAAAGATTCCCATCACAAAATATTAGCCCATAATTGTATAGCGCACTGATTATTTATGATATGAGCTCCTAGTATATGAGATTTGGGTCATCTGGAACACTAGAAAAAGAGATCGTTTGACATCAAAATGACTTTAATTAGGATAGAAGCCCGTATAATATGTAGTTTTTGAGTATCTAAAGTAGGAAGTCAAACAATAAAAATTGAGCATTGAGATTTGTATATAAATCAGTGCTCCAGTTGTAGCAAAAATATACGTTGAAGCTTGTTAACGACAAAAGTGATTTCCAAACTAACCCAACATTAGGTTACTGGAAAGTCATATGTTTATAGAAATTTTATAAGCAAGCAAATGATAGAAATAGTAGGTTTTAACCAATTGAATTTGTACATGATATGATTTGAGCCACTACTTTCTATAAGGAACTTGAGCAAACTAATGTCCCTACAATAAAATTTTGGTTTAAAACCTTTCTTGGGAATATGAATGAGACTATTCTTTTTTTTTTTTTTTTTTGTACACTACAAGAGGATTATAGAGAGGGGGAATCGAACTCTTAATTGATAAATAGGAATGTCAACTTGGAAGACATCAGACCACAAGGTACTTGACAATATAAATGACTTTGGTAAGAGAAGTAAATAACATAATTAGCCATTTTATGTCATGTCAAGTCTAGTTTCTCTAGATAAGACCTTCTAGCTTATAAGTACGTGTAGTGATGAAAAGGTTACTGCAATAATACGTAGTAAATGCAGAATCATTTTATGTGATTCTTCACTGTTCTTCAAAACAATCGAAATATGCAAGAGAGGCAAACTGCTCAGGCAAGAAATTTTTTCTTAATGAGGGAACTTTGACTTATATATGACCATTTACTTGACTCTACAGAGATGTACTCATTGCAAAATTATTGGTGATTATCTAAAATGCAAAATCATTTAGGACTTACCAAAATGTGCAGCAATTTTGACATGACTCTTTGCCTTAGAGAAAGATAAATTAAGACAAAACAAAATAGAAAAATACTTTGCAGGCACGAAGTTCTTTTAACGAGAGTCCCTAAAGTTTCTCAAGATTTCCATCACAAAATATTAGCTAATAATTATATAAAGCATCAATTAACTCTAAGTGTTGGGAAATATACCATTTTCCCCTTTCCAATTCAAGTAACCAAGCAGCTGAAACAAAAAATAAAAATGAGCACCAAAGAGAGAAAAACATAAATTTAACGTGGCTCAATAAACCACCAACAACCACAGGTAGAGATCCTTATTGATAAAGAAATTCCTTACAATTATGAATTTTCTTTATCTTACCACTTTCTTCCTAAACAAAACTAGAGCGCTCAATGTACGCAGTAATCGACTCGCGTACAACTCTCTCTCTCTCATTCTCTAGTTTTCTTGCCTCCTATCTCTCTCTAAAACCAAAGACCAATAATCAAACTCATGGCTGTGCTTTTTTTCTTTCTACTGTGACCTCTCTTACTTTCCCTGCCTATTATTTTCCTTTCTCTTGGTGTAAATTGGTCAACTCCTTTTTACCCTCATCTTTGGTCGCGGCTCAAGGTTAATAGAGTCCAACACATCTATTTATAAAAAAAAAAAAAACTTACTTAATTCTAGTTAAAATAGGCCTTGTTTCCTTATTTTCCTTTTTCTTTTCTTGTACCCCGACGTCTTTCACAATTAATTATTTTGAGTCAATTCCCAACATAACGTGAGCTATTTGTATTCGCGTTTTGGGTTAACTCAAGCACCAGAAAAAAATGGTTTGGACATCAAAATGGATTCTAGGATAGCATCCCTTATATATTTAGTCTTTGAGCATCTAATGTAGGAAGTCCTACAATAAAAATTGAGCATCAAGATACGTGTATAAATTAGTTCTCCAGTTGTAACAATAAAAATTAATCATCATATATGTGTATAAATCAGTACTCCAGTTGTAACAAAAAAATCCCTTCAAGCTTGTTAACTACAAAAGTAATTTCTAAACTAACCATACATTAGATTACTGGAAAGTCCGAAGTATATACAAATTTTTAACAAGCAAATGATATAAACAATAGATTTAGGCCAACTGAATTTCTACATGATATGATTTGAGTCCGCACTTTTATGAGAAACTTAAGCAAACTAGTATCTCTACTACAAACTTGACTTAAACCTTTCCTGGTAATGTAAATGACATTGTTCTTCTTTTGTGCATTAGAAGAGGATGATGAGAAAAGGGAATCGAATTCTTAATCAATGGATGGGAAAGTCAACTTGGAAGCCATCAAATTACAAGGTATTTGAGGATACAAAGGACTTTAGTATGGGAAGTAAATAACATAATTAGCCATTACTTGTCATGTCAATGCAAGTTTATGCAGATCAGACTTTTTAGTTTATAAGTACATGCAAGGAGTGCATAAATCAATTACAAGAATACGTAGCAAATGTTAAATTATTTATGACAACTTACTTGAACATGCAAAGATTTTTACGTGATTCTTCGTTGTTTGTAAAAAAATGTAAATATGTGAAGAGGCAAAGTACTCAGCCAACAATTTCTTTTTTAACAATAGTCCTATGACTTATTTATGACTACTAACTCAACTGTGAGGAATTTTACTCATTACAAAATTTCTTGCAAGTATCATAAATGTAAAATCGTTTATAACTTACGCAAATGCATGTGCATCAATTTTGGCATGACTCTTTCCCCTTAGTGGAAAAAAATTAATACAAAACAAAATGGATGAGAGTCCTTAAAATTTTTAAATATACCCATCACAAAATATTAGCCAATAATTGTAAGGGGTATCAATAATTAATTCTAATATGAGCTGTTAGCATATAAGTTTTGGGTTATCTGGAACGCTAGCAAAAAAATGGCTTGGACATCGAAATAACTTATACGATAGAAGCCCTTATATATGTAGTTTTTGAGTATCTAAAGTAGGAAGTCAAACAATAAAAACAGAGCATTGAGATATGTATATAAATCAGCGCTCCAGTTGTAGCAAAAAAAAAAAAAAACTTGGAGCTTGTTAAATACAAAAGCGATTTCCAAATTAACCAGACATTAGGTTACTAAAAAGTCCTATGTTTATAGAAATTTTATAAACAAACAAATGATATAAATACTAGATTTTGACCAATCGAATTTCTACATGATATGATTTGAGTCAGTGCTTTCTGTAAGAAACTTGACAAACTAGTGCCCCTACAAAAAATTTTTTGTTTAAACCCTTCTTGATAATGTAAATGACACTTTTCTTTTTATGTACATTACAAGAGAATTATAGGAAAGGGGAATCAAACTCTTAATCGATGGACGGGAATGTCAACTTGGAAGACATTAGACCACAAGGCACTTGACAATATAAATGACTTTGGTAAGATAAGTAAATAACATAATTAGCCATTATTTGTCCTATCAACTCTCTATGTAAGACTTTTTAGCTTATAAGTACATGTAGTGATGCAAAATTAATTGCAAGACTATGTAATAAATATAAAACTATTTATGACTACTTACTTGAACGTGCAAAAATTTTTACGTGATTCTTCACAGTTCTTTAAAAAAAGGAAATATGCAAAGAGGCAAAGTGCTCAACCAAGAAATTTTTTTAATGGGAGACCTTTGACTTATTTACGACTATTTCCTTGACTGTGCAATAATCTACTCGATACAAAATTACATGCGATTATCTTAAATGCAAAATTTAGGACTTACTAAAATGTGCAGCAATTTTGGCATGACTGTTCACCCTAGAGAGAAAAATAAAGACAAAACAAAACGGAAAAATACTTTGCAGACACGAAGTTCTTTTAAGGAGAGTCCCTAAAGTTTATCAAGACTTCGATAAAAAAATATTAGCTAATGATTATATAAATATCAATTAACTCTAATGTGAGCTGTTAGTATTTGTGTTTTGGGTTATCTCAAACACTAGAAAAAAAATGGTTTGGACATCAAAATGACTTCTAGAACAGTAGCCCTTATATATTTAGTTTTTGAATATCTAACATAGGTAGTCATACAATAAAAATTGAGCATTGAGATATGTATATGAATCAGTGCTCCAGAGTTAACCAAAAATCCCTTCAAGCTTGTTAACGCTCTTCCGATCTCCAAATTAACCAAACATTAATTAGGATACTCGAAATTCTAATGTATATAGAGATTTTATAAACAAGCAAATGGTAGAAATAGTATATTTTAGCCATTTGAATTTCTACATGATATGATGTACTTCTGGGAGAAACTTCAGCAAATTGGCATCTTTACCACAAATTCGACTTAAAACCTTTCCTAGTACTTAATGTAAATGACATTTTTCTCCTTTTGTACATTATAAGAGGATTATAGGAAAGAGGAATAGAGCTCTTAATCGATGGACGGGAATGTCAACTTGGAAGACATCAGACCACAGGGTACGTGACAATATAAATGACTTTGGTAAGAGAAGTAAATAACATAATTAGCCATTATTTGTCATGTCAACTCTAGTTTCTTTAGATAAGACCCTTTGTCATGGAGCTCTGGCAGCTGGAATGGCAGTCGCTCGAAGGAGTCGAGGCGGGGGGTTGCTCATAGAGAGAAATAGGGAATTGGGGATTTGTTCAATTTGATTTCATTTCGATGGTCAGGCGGTGATGTGGTAGTGCTGTGGTGGTGTGATGGAAGGGGTTGCGTTCGTAAATAGAGAGAGAGAGAGAGAGAGATGGAGGAAATTGGAATTTCATCAGATTGGGAAACTGGGCGTTCTTTTTGTGGGTGGGTGGGTTGGGTGGGTGGGGCTTTTGATTTTTTCGATGTAGGACTAATATGAAATTGGAGAAAATTGGAGTTAGACGAATTTGGGTCCATCCTTTGCTGAGTCAGCAGGCCATGTCAGAGGTTTGGACTCTATAATAGAGTCTTAGGGTTTCTATAGAAAAAGGGGAATAAAGGGGGTCTTGACTCGGTGATGAGACTTATATGAAGGACGGAACGTGGATTCTGTGTTGAAGCCACAGAAAATAAGAATACATTTATATTTACCTTTGATTCGGATTTGGATAAGAAAAAGTTTTCTATGGGATCCATGGCTATTCAATAAACAAATTCTATCATTGGTTTAGCCGACAGGAACCGGTGATTATGATTGAATGTAATTTAACTTAGTGCCATTCTGGAATCATCTAGTTCGATTAACAATGATTTGTTCTACAGAAAGCGGGCTTCGTGCTATAGGGGAGTAGTTGAGAAACCTCTTGGCAGTGGATGTTGAGGGGCACACGCCTAGGGTTCTTGTACGGAAATACATAAGTAAGCCATTGCGGAAGGGAGTCCGTATTCAACTTGAATCATTGGGCAAGGAGTAACAGTGCCGTTACAGTATGAAAAATTACCTGATACTTACACTTTTTTCATACTATTTTGTGGGTGCGCGGTTGAAGGTCCTTAAGTGATAAGGTCCTTAAGTGACATTAAATACAACCAATTTATTCATTTTCATTAGATTTTCATAATCTAGCACATATTGTCACAGCTTTAGTTTTTTCTTTTGAACGAATTTCTTATTTAGTTTTATGGTTCCGTTTTGTAAGTTTCAAGTACAGTTTTTTTTCCCAAATTAGGCAAATAGGAAAAATGGTTCGGCTATTATCTTATGATCAAGATTTGAGACACTATCCCTGTGTCCGTTCCATCCTCACCTTTAAATTAAAAAAAAAAAGAAAAAAAAAGAAGAAGCTTGTGTATCTGTTCCATGAAGTTTAAAAGAAGTCTATTAAATTTAAATGCAACAAAGAATAGTCTTTAAAAGAGTCTTTATGTGGAGAGTCTTGCTCTCCCCTATGGAGAGCAAACTCTCCATGTGGCCATACACCAGGTGTATGGCCACATG
>CAVNYN010278454.1:0-11902 GCA_963692815.1 Nyctanthes arbor-tristis
AATATAATAAATATGAGGGCTTATTGAAGCCATCCTTTCCGTTTGTAATATTCTTATTTCTTCTTCTTCTTTATTTTTTTTTTTGGTTGGGGGGGGGAATCCTTCTAACCGCTTGAGTATAATTCAAACCAATAATAATTCTTTATGTTTAAATTTTAAAAAAAATTATCACATTTAATTTACCATATTATTTTTACACTACAAATAGATAATGAAATAAAATTTTAATCCAATTCCACGTCACAATGGTAGTGAATTCAATTACTTGCCATGGCACTATTAATCTCGAAGGAAATTTATCCATACACTACTAAAAAGGCCGCTAGTTGCGATAGAAAATTTCGTCGCTAAAGCAGGAAAAACCGTCGCAAAAGACCTTTTGTTACGGAAAAGTTTGGTCGGAAACCCCGTGGCTGAAACCCCGATCGCTAATTCTCTGTGACCGAAATAAGTGACCGTCACAAACTTCTGACGGCCTTTGTGACGAGAGAGCCTTCTGTGAGAAAGATTGTGACGTGGTGGGAAATAACTGACAGAAAACGACCATCGCAGAGTTCTAAAGGCCAATGTCCGTCACAACTTTCTGACAACGGAACATAATCCGTCAAAACTTTTTCAAGGTCCGTCAAAATTTTCCGATAAAAGAATCTATGAAAAGCCTGTATTGGTGCTAATTGTGAAAAAACTACTGTTATTTATTCTATTCTATCTATAAAAATCACAATTTTGTTAGACATCCAAAAATGAGAATTTTCTAATAATAACAATTCCATTACTGATAATGATAATAATATTAGTTAACAAAATATACTGTTTATTTACATATAAGGAGGCTATGCTACAAAAGGGAGTATTCATAATACCATGCAAACTTTTGCCACCAAATTCGCAAAAAACATTAGCGAATCAAAGCATCAAGGTAACCAAAAATATCTAATTTCACTAATCCTTTATCTTACTTCCAGAGCCCGAAGGATATTTAGAGTTAGGAAGATTAACTTCCTGAAGCATCTTCTTAATAGTTTCGCCCATCCGTCGTTGCATGTCGCCCTTCCATCTCATTCATTCGCTCTTCCATATGTTTGATTTCTTTTTGCAACTCTTCCGCCCTTTCCGCCATTTGTTGCTTCTCCGTCAGTTTCTTCCATAAGAAGGTTCAATGAACTCATTTACATATGACTGCTATTGAGAAAGTTTCCCTGGAATATAAAGCAGAAGGAAGTGCAAATTTCTAATGGTTGAAAATAAAAACTGCATCACTGTGCTTTGTGCATGTGTAACTTTCCAAAACAATGCAAATCTACATCCATTGCTTGTATTTGCATACTATATTGTAAGAATTGACATTTGGCACACAGAAATTGCAAATGTTGAATGCAAAAGATGGCACCCGAGAATATATACTTAGACATCCATTCATGGTTATATTGTGTATTGGCCATTCTGCCCGGATATTATCTATTACAAGCCAGTAACTGGCACCAAAATACAGCATTTTCCACCAACATCATAAATAGTTGGTCCATTAAAAATTCGTATGAAGCCAAAATATTGTTCGTCTAAACCAGCATAAAGTTGTAGCTGCTCCAACAAAATTAACAACGGAAAAGGAATGGATTTCAGAAAGAAAAAAAGAAGGAAAAGAAAGGGAACTATAAAACCACAAAAGGGGGAGAACAAAAGTAAACTACACAAATAAACCCAGTAGTATGGCAGTGGAAAAAATTTTTTTTACCAATAAAGGAAACCCATTAGAGGGAATAAAGAAACAAAAGAAGAGTTCTACTTTGTTTCTCTTATAGTCAAACGAGACAAAAAAGTTTAGCAGCACATTCAATTCATTCCAGTCCAGATCTACGAAGCTTTTATTCCCTTTCTATAATTTATACACTATATCATGTTTTAGATTTTTTTTTTTAAAAAAAAAAAAAAAAAACAAAAGGAAAAGAAAGAAATAAGGACATCATATTCATATACCTGAACAAAAAGCAGGAGATTTGGTAAATTTGGGATTCCCTTGAAGCTTCGAATTTCTACTCACTCACCGGTAGCTGCAAATATCACGGATAAAAAAGTAATAATTAGATGCAATGCAAAGGATTAGTACTGCCAAATAAATTATGGTTATGTGGATATAACAATAAATGTTATATATATCACTTCCTCTTTGGCATGTTCTAAAAACATACTTTGTAATGTTAGAAGGAAAATTCTTAGAAGGCAACCTCTTGCTCTGAAAATCAAAAAGTAATAAGCAACTATCATAGAGGCAAAACAAGCATAAAAAGCTTACCAAAGTAAACTGTGTTCGGAAAAATAGTACAATGATTCAAATACGTTACAGAAGAAAGGCAACTGAGTCATTATAGAATCATGCAACTAATAAATGGGTGCCTCCAAATTTCTACGATTGATACTTTCTCAAATCCCGTCATAAAGGAATACATCATCATTGTTACTCCAAAAAGGTAACCGGAAATATCACAAAACAAACATTTGAAAGAATAAAATTAAATGCTGCTGGGAGATCAATGGAAACCAGTTGAAGCATTTTCCTTGTGACTCAATGTGAGGAGAGCTATGTAAACATTGTTTTCACTAAACAAGGTGCTATATGGTCAATGTGTGACAAAGTGCAGCCATGTGTGCTAGTGTAGACCAATTTTTGTATCTAGGCATGCCTTTTAGAAACATCCAAATACTTTATAAAGACACTTTCATGTGTAACAAAGAAAAGTGGAAAACACTTCATAAATACTCCAAATTTCGTAAATACTAAATATGTTAACAATACACCAAAATAAGAAACACCAAACTAATTAGTCAACACTAAGTGAGTTGAATGAAGATTAGGATGGTAAATTCACCATTTTTTATGCATACAAATTCAATGTGGAACAGTAGCAGTATTTCATGTTTCAACTAGGGGCAAAAAAAAAAGGGCTGGTTGGCTTAAGCCCAGCAAGGGCATAGGCTAGAAGCAAATTCAAGTAAGCAACTTTATTTTTCAATTTATTATATATCTCAAATGAATACCGTGTACACCCAGCAACTTCTCTATTCTTGTTTTCCAACTGGAACAATAAAGATATGGCTGGAGAAGTTAATAATCCTCTTACTCTTAAGGAAATATTTAGAATTTATAAGGGCAAACGAGATAGAATTGTTCAATCCTTGCCAACAGATTTTGAAAACTTTTCCCACAGTGTGAAATTAGCTAATCTAGACTAATGATTCTTCGAGGAGGAATTGATATGGGAATTGTGCAGCGTGGAAAAAAATTCATACCGTCAACAGGGCATGTTAATTACACAATTTATGTGCAAATTAAAAAAAAATACGGTAATCAGCGTACTAGAATTAGGAAAAATTGGGACTGTTAACATCATTTTGTACGAGAAGAATCGACAAAACAAACCTAAATAATAGATCAAGAAACACATAAGAAATAAGGTCAGTGCAGGGAAACGTGAACATTGCAGGAAACATAAGACAATCATATATATACTATGGAAAAAGGAACAATCGGACAGGAAGCAAAAAAGAAAACTAAGGAAAAAAAGCGAAAAATCGGACAGAAAGCAAGAAAGGCCGACGTACCCAGCAAGAAGAATAAGAAAGCCCAGAGGAGATTGATGCCGAGAAGCCTCCTCTTCCTGAACTTCTACCCGTTGGCAGTCATAGCACAGAAAACTCAACATTAGGGATTAATAGGTTACACAAAAGGCCTATTCACGCACCCTAATTCTTGGACTATGTTGGGGAAATTGAAGCCCTATGCTACCTGTATCCCTCTCTCTCTTAACGAGAGATGAATTAGAGACAGCGAGACCGAGAGAAGCGCCAGCCAGCGATATATTCGTTGAGAGAGAGAGAGAGAGAGAGAGAGAGAGAGAGAAATATATATATATATATATATATAAAAGAAGAGATAACACAATATGAGAGCTGCCGAAAGGATTTGGGCGGTGAGCACGTAGGCTCGAGTTCCCGTGGAAATTGTCATTTTTCAACGTTGGACGGAACAGATCGAGCATATGCAGTTGGCGCCCAAAAATTTTGGCACCTATACAGTGAAATATATTAATAATATTGACCATATGTGCATTGATTTTTTTTTATCGTACAATTATAAATCTACATCATAATAGCACAAATACAAACTCTACATCATAACAGTACAAATACAAACTCAACGTTAAAAAAATCAATAATATAAACTCATATAGAATAAGAATAGACATTATAATAAATTATAAAAAATACCCTATATAGAAGAATCAAACCTGAGATCTCTAAGTCCCAATACCCCAGCCTAGCCCCTAACCAAATGGGTTAGGCATCATTGACATATGTACATTGATATTAATTTAATGAAAATAAATTCCTAAAATATTTGAACCGAAATAATAGTAAACAAAACATGCTCTTCACTATGTTTGGCAATCAATTAAAAATGCATTAAATTTATCAACCAATTTAAATTTCAAATTTTAAACGAATGGCAACACCACATTTAACCACATATTTAATGTGATGTAAACTCTCACATCATTTTAATCATTATCTTGACTGTAAGGAAATAGCAATCTAAAAATTAACAAAGTATTTAGTTAGATTCTCATATTATAATCTAGATTATAATATGCCACACGGCATCATTTCATTAGTTTTACTCTTTTCAAAAAATCAAAAAGTAAAAGTTAAGCTGCAATTGTTTACTTTTTATAAAAACAACCAATAAAATAATGTCATGTTACGTATTATAATCCCAAAAAGTTGCCAAACACCTTGTAAAATTTTTGATGTTATAGTTATATTTGTCATTACTTTCGTAATTGTGCTAACTTCTTATTCCTCCTCAACTTCAGTCTCAATCCAAGCATCAATTTGACGCAATTGTTCACCAGTTTGCAGATTCACGACTTCATCCGTTTCAGCTCTGTCCTTAAAAAACTTATGGTTTTGTTTTCAGAAAGGATGGTTTGGTGGCAAAACTGAGCCATTGATGAAAGTTTGGTATGCTTCACACAACCTGGACATAAAAGGACGATCTACTTTTTTCCAGTAGATTATAAAACCTTGCTGCTTTTTTGTTTGGTGCTTGTTCTTCATCTTTATCTTGATTGCAATTAGAAAATGCACTATAAAAATTAGGTCCCTAAGCATCAATCACCATCTCTTGAACATTGCAATCCATTGTGCTTTCTAAATTCGATGCTCCATCAAAATAAGGCAGTGATGATGACTCACCAATATTAGATGATCGGCTAATCTTCCCATGTGCACTCTACATTGTATACCCATATGTGAAACCATCTCTGTACAAATGTAGTTTTATATCATCTCTTTGAAGGTAGTTTCAGTTCCGACATACTTTGCAACGGCATCTAATCTTCTCGACAACATTTGGTTGTGAATAAGTGTAGTCAAGGAATTCTTCAACAGCAGCCATAAATCTTTGTGTCACAAAACCGTTCTCCCTATGAGGATACATCCAACTATGATCACCCGGCATCGTGTATCATGTCATACAAAATGCACAATCAAGACAACTATAACATAAGAATCAATCTTAAAGTATAAAAAGGAAAAGTTAAAAACAAATAAAATTCCACAAAAATGATATTCTTTTCAGCTATTGCGCTTTTAAATATTTATTATTATTCTAATTTAGCGAGCACATATATACAACGAAACTTCTTAAATTAAGCTCAATATTTTTAGTACTTGCTAAAAGTTACAAATTTTGAATTATTAGTTTATATGAGGAATGTTCCGGGAATGAATAAATTAAACAAAATTTAGGACAACAAATAACGTTTTCCAATCATTTTAATTTATCTAATGCCCAAGGTCTACTTATTCAGTTACTGTTACAAACTACTTTCTATATATATTTCACAATAATAATAATAATAGTAATAATAATAATAATAATAATAATAAGAAGAAGAAGAAGAAGAAGAAGAAGAAGAAACTTTCCACATCCACCTCCAAAAATCTAAACTTTTTAAATTCACATCCATTCTTCAACAATTAGCTTGTGATTTTCGTTAAGTCTTATATTAAACGTTATTATTATTATTCAAATTATGAGCCCAATCATTTTTCAAAGGTTTTGTTTTTTCATTACTATTTACTATCAATCTCGATGAAGACATTGCGTTAAAAGTTAAAGAAAATGTTTTTGCGCACACTCTAGTTCATCTCCAAACAATTTTTCCACTTTTTCAAACTATGATACTTTTTTGTTCTTACAATATATATACAATTTTATATCATAGTCATGTAACAAAAGTATATTCATATAATTTTAAACTTATATTTCTCCATTATTTCTACTATTGTTGTACCAATAATCATATAGAAGAATCATAATTATCATTACAATAACAATAATTTGCAGCCATTAGAGTTAGGAATAGCAATGGGGCGGGTATGCCTTCCCCCGCCCCTGTCCCATACCTGCTTGATCGGTTGGGGGGCGGGGGAGGTTCAGGGCTGCTACGAAAAAATTACCCATTGCTCACCTTGTTAAGGAAAAAATCCTTAAAAAAAAAAAAAAAGAACGACGCTGCGGCGGAGACTTTGAGATTGGGTGGACTAGTAGAGACTTAAAGTTGAAGAGTTCGAGTTGGACAGAGACAGAGACGAGAGGAGGGGAGTTGATTTAGGGATAGGGCTTGATTTGTCTTTGAATTAGTTTTTTTATTTTAAGAAAACTCAAATTTTGAATGAATTAATTATTAAGGTTAGTTAAAAAATCAACAAAAAAGGTACTAGTCGGGATGGTTAAGGTTTATTATTTCTATCTTGGGTATCTGGGATCAAACCCTCACCAACCCACTATTTAGGTTAAAATTTTATTCCAAAAAAAAAATTAAATTGAGTATCGGCTCAGAGCGGGTTGGGGCGGCCAGTACCCGATCCCGACTCGATAAGGCTTCAGGGCGAAATCCTTCACTCCGTAATAGCTCTAATACTGAACAAGGTGGGTATTTTGGGGCAGCTATCTGTGGGTATCGGGTAATACCCATCCCTTTGCCATTCCTAATTAGAATAAAAATTATATATTAACAAATTAAAAAAATGAAATCTCTACTCTAAAAAATTTTACTCTACTCCAATATTTCTCACGTAACACAAGCACATTAACATTTATCAATCAATAAATTCCATCAAGGAAACAAGAGATTTTTCAATAAATCTAGTTAATACACAAATTCTTACAATACTCAACACAAAAGTTCCATTTTCACTATAATAACTAACAAAAAAAAAATTATATTTGCCTCCAAATTTTAGGGAAATCCTTTATTGACTTGCTATGACATACATGCAATACGAACAAAATTTTTTTTCTTGAAAAAATAAGTGGAGTTTTGATTTGAAGTAGAGAAATGAAGGTATGAAAAAAATGAGAGGAGATTGCTAGAAATGATGGACGAGTTTGGCTGAGTTTTAAATGGCACATATTTCTAACGAAACTAAATATCCGTTGCAAGTTTCTAACGGGAGAGAGAGATCCGTCGCAAGTTTCTGATGGAAGAGAGAAATCCGTTGCAAGTTTCTGACGAAAGAGAGAGATCCATCGTAAGTTTCTGATAGAAGAGAGAGATCAGTCACAAGATTCTGACGGAAAATGAGTTTCCGTTGGAAACTTTGACAGCTATAACGCTGGCTGTTGGTAGAAATTTATGGCGAATTAATTTCAACTGCCTCATCTGGTTAGGATAAGTAATTGCGGTCAGCTTTATAACGGAATAAGTAGTCTGTCAGAAATGTTCTAATGGAATAGGCAGTCCATCAAAACAATTCTGATGGAATGGGTCATCCGTCGGAACCTTCGGACAGAAGGAGTTGTCTATCAGAGATTTTCAACAGATTTTGTGACCATGTAACTGGTGCGTCACTAGTTTCTAACCATGTTGTGTTACCATCAGAAGTTCTGATGGATTTATGTATCTGTTAGAAAGTTGTGACGGTTTTGCGACAGATTTTTCCTTCGTCAGAAGATTTCTGACAGAATTCAAATTGGTCAGAAAGTTTCTAACGGATTTGTGGTCTTGGTCAGAATTTTCTGACCAATTTGAGTTGGTTAGAAAACTTTGGTAGTTGTTGGCCTAGTTTTTAGTAGTGATACTTGTCACGTCTGGCTTGAGAGAATATAAAAATGAGTTATGCATCAAAAGTATTGACGATTGAAATTGATCTAGTGCCATATGTGTGATACACTACGGCAGCACATGCTACAAGGTCATGTGGTGTCATAGTGTGCCATACATATGGCACTAGAATAGGACTATATATATTGACTGTATGTCACCTCTAGATCCTGTACCACCCTAAACCAAATAAAAGATAGAATCTCAAGATGGCATGGCATTACTTTTCCTTCCTTAGCTTGGTTAGCAATATGTTCATTTTCCTTGTGCAGAGTCATGCATTTTGTCGCTAACATCTTCAATTTTGGTTGTAGTGACCAGATTTTCATTAATGAAAATTTATCAATTATAAACTTCAAGGAATTTCAAGCTTGCTGCTACCACCCTGATTTTGTTATTCGATAAATTTCATCCTAATAAAGATTTTAAAGAAATTTACATTGGTCGTCTATTTTATTTTAAAGAAAAACGCAAGTTTATAAGCGGATTCTTAGCTCGAGTCCAATTATTTATTTAAGGAAACACCTTGAAGTCTGACTTTACTTTTTAGATGGGAACATTACATAAATACAATCACAAATCAGGTAGGTATATGATTTGTTTTCAAAAATCATGTGAGTACAAAGTCACAAAGTTGGGACACAGTCACAACAAGTCACAATGGTCATAAGGTCACAGTCACAACGAGTTAATATCGTTGGACAACAAGTCACGAACAGTCACAACTCATTCAGACCCTTCAAAAATCAGAACTAGCAGGAAAATTGGGTTTGAAAGACTTGGAGAGGAAAGGGAGGAAGAAGATGAAGAAGCACTTGGGAAGTTGTGCGAGAAAATTATTCTAAAGATTTGTTTACTTTTTTTATTCTTGACAAGGACAAGGACAGGGTTTTCTGCTTTTCTTCTAGATTATTACTATTGTTATGGTGTAGATCAGTTTAAGGACTACGGCTGCTAACGGAATGCGAATTACTTCATTTCATAAAACTTTCTTTGAGTTTTGCTATTTGAACAAAATGGCAAACAAAATGTTAAACAAAGCAGACATATGGTAGAATTCTATTTTTTCAACACATCACATTACTTTTATATAAATAGTAATCATATAGGCCATGTACCTATTTTGTCACACTCTTTGTCTATTTTTTTCTAATAGAATTATTCACTTTCTTTTCATTGTTTTATGGGAAGGAAAAGTCTGGATCGTGCTACACGTTGACAATAGTTCACCAATTGATCTGTCTTTAAAACAATTTGAATCTCAAACAACATAAGTGTTACCTTCCATGTTAGTACACAATCAATGAATTAATAGGGAAGTTCTTCATTCATCTTGTCAAAATTAGTGATTTATGAGTGTTTTTTTGTAAAGGAGGAAACTTCGACGAAAAGTGTTAGTATAGATTCAAATTCAGGACCTAACTTTAGTAATGAGTGTTTTTAAGAGATGTGTTACTTTCCCTTGCCTATTGTTGGGTGAGTTGGTGTGTGTAAATATATATTTGTCGTTAAAATTTCAAAATAAAATAGGACATTTCATATGCAAAAAAGTCACATTTTGCACTTAAGTTTTCCAGCTAGTAACTGAGTAAAGGTAAAAGACGTATTTTCCATGTTCTTATAATCACTTGAACTATTACTTTTGGTTTGTGGTTTATAATTTTTTTAATGCAATTGGAGGAACTTGAGGGGTATATACTCGAACCACATGATCTCTTCCTGATAAATGTTGTTTTTTTACCACTTAAACTATCACCGTTTTATATTTATTTATAAGACGAACACAGCATCCACGCTGCATGATTTAGGCTCATATAAACGGACAACATTTTAATGTTTTCATTTTATAGACCAGTTCTGTATGGAAAAAAAACTGAAAGCAACCAATAATTAATATGAATAAATATGAAATAAAAAAAGAGTGAGAAAAGGACCTCTCACAGAATTGCATGTGAATATGCACTGTAAACAAACATATTGGATTGGGGCAAGGGTTGAGCTTGAACGGATTTGTTTCATCCTTTGACCTGGATTGGATTTGTTACATCTTTGATCAAGGGTTCAGTTTCTCAGTACTCCTACAATTCTAGTCTTGAACCATTAAAAAATGAACTCAATTTATCAACTAATTTAAATGTCAAAATTTAAACACGTGATAACACCTGTAATGGAGTTAACTCCGTGTGACACTATTAAGTGAAAACACGTATACAAGAACTCACAGAAGAAGCTCAAAAACAGGAAGGTAAGCTAATACGAAGAAGAGGGCTTCATGGGGTTGACCTTAGTTCATACAAGAAAAGGAGCAGATGAAGCAGCGGGGAAGTTGTGTGGGAAAATTATTGGAGTCCCATTTTTTTCATTTTTGTTAACTTTTACTTCCATTGTTTCCTTAACAATGCCAATCATGGAAAAGTTGTGAAAAAGTTTAAGCACTTGATGTTTGGTGTTGTAGATGATGTAACATAATATTTGTTTATGTGATTTGAGGATATATTGTGATGTGCTGATATTATGTCATATCATTATCCAGTACCATTATGACACCAAATGTCTGGTGCTTGAACATTTCTAGTATGATTCGACTTGACTTTTACTATTTTATTATTACTTTTTAAAAAAGATAAAGCCAATAAAATGATATCAACTGATAGTTTATAATTAAATAAATTTGTTTATAAATTGAGTTGTCAAATACACAGAATATATAGATATATTCCCCTTGATGACCACCACAATAAGTATTATTTTTCCTCTGGAGACTATGTAGGTTGCTCAAGCGTGCATAAGAGAAACTTGAGCGTACGGTTCAAGGACTATGGCTGCTAAATAAAAAAGGGGTTGAATTAGTTATATTTAATAAAACTTTCTTTCGGTTGGTTTGTGGCAAAGAAAAGGCATGGATCATGCAAAGACAAAGATGACTTGAAGATTTTGAGCTGGGGAGAATCATATGAAAGGCTGAAAAATGAGTCTAATTTATTAGCACTTGTAGGAAAACATGTTAAATTTAAACTAGTTCAATAAGCATACAAATAGATTTCAAGTGACATGCCATCATTTCAAGTTTAACTCAAGGACGAAGTTAGACATTTATGTAGGACTGAGTTAAATTTAGAGAAGAAGCGTGGGGTGGGAAAGTGAGGGTTTGGGAGGCACTTTATTTTTTTTTTAAAAAGAAAAAAATCCCACGTACCATAAATGGTTGAGAATAGAATTTTTTGACTGCATGTGCAAAACACAAGTTAAATGTACATAACTACAGCTAGAAAGTAAGATTTAATATCAAATATAAGATAATCTTAAAAAGTAACATATAGGATTTAAACATATAATATAAGATAGTCTTATAACATATAATATCGAAACCAGAGACTTAAATTCAAGTCGAGGTTTAACCTTTTAAACCTGTGAAATGAAAAAAAGCGACGACAGAGGAGATGGAAACTAGGAATAGTCACAATAACAAAGAACGATCAGATTGAACGGATTGATTTAGCATTTAGGTTTCATTGGTCTCAATCAATTCCAATTCTTAATTGTGAAATTTTTTTGATTCTATAAATTGAAATCAGTTTACAATCTATATATAAGATGTTCCACTAGAAATATTCTTGTTATTGATTCGACTCATATTCCTCAAAAAGTGGATCCCGCTCTCAGAAAAGGGGGACATTACCAAAAGATTACTTTGTTCTTGATAGTTATTTACTTAATCAGTGAGATCGGAAGAG
>CAVNYN010278455.1:0-10102 GCA_963692815.1 Nyctanthes arbor-tristis
AAAAAAAAAAAAAAAAAAAAAAAAAAACCGCAAACAAAGTCCAGTCCCAGTAATACAATATATAAAATATACTCTCTTTAATTGTTAGCACAAAATGGATTAATGTGATCACCCTTGCCAAACAATTATAAAACACTCCCCCCCCCCACACACACACACAATGTATCCAGTTGAATAATAGAAAAATAATATTGGGTTCTAATTAGAACCAGGGATTCAATCAGAAAGAAGTCTAAAGGTTAGCGACCTCAATGATATTTACCTAATAGGCACATGTTAAATTTCACATTTGGTGCCTAGACTTTTGGGGTTTTGGCAATGTCATTACTGCTCTCCCTTTTTTTCGTTACTGACGAATTCTAACTATTCCAGTGTTAATTCTTTTTTTCAAATAGACTAGTTGAGGGCACGTGCTATGCACATGAGCTTGCTTTAGTGATACAGTTTAGATAAGGCAAATGATAAGTGTACATTTTACCATAGTGCGAAAAGGCGGAAATAAACAATGATGTGATTTTCATTCGTGAAGCGAGGTGTTAGTCTCGAGACGATTAAGGCGCAAGCCTCATGACAAGCCCAAAAATAAATATTTAAATTGATGTAAAATAATATAAGATAACATGGCTCATCAATAGAACTATACATGAGTACTAATAATAATCCATATCTACTTTAAACCATGAAGTAGAGCCAAAAAGTCTATATATATTTATATTTATATATATAAAGGGAAGTAAGTTGCCAAAATGTTTTCCTGCCCTTTTTCACTTTCTAATTTCGTCAAGTTTCCTTCTCTTTTCCTTATTTCTCCATTTTTTCAGTTTTTACAAAACGGTCTTAATTTTTACATACGGTGTCCCCTTTTTTTCCACAATACATGCTTTTGGGGTAGCTCGGCAAACCGGATTGACCCCGTTGCTTTGCCACTACTAATGATGTGTTTTG
Organism: Nyctanthes arbor-tristis; assembly: GCA_963692815.1. Lineage (NCBI taxonomy): Eukaryota > Viridiplantae > Streptophyta > Magnoliopsida > Lamiales > Oleaceae > Nyctanthes > Nyctanthes arbor-tristis. The sequence goes on from CAVNYN010278455.1 coordinate 946, forward strand.
AGCATTTAAATCCATCTGCTACTTTTTTTTTGTGTTTTTTTCTATTTTATTTTGACTCAAAATTTGTGTTTTGAGCATGTTTGTTAGTGCTATCTTTTTGGATTTAGTGTACCGATTAGGACATCTATTTATATGCTTCTACTTCTTTTTTAAAAATAATTGCATGGAATTTTCAATCTCTCTAGGTTCAATTTTAATTGCTGATGTTACTTGTGTTTATATAAGAATCTTAGACAATTTTAATGACAACAATTGAATATTTAGAGAAGGAATATGTGTAATTACACATAATTTTCAAACCTTACGACGCTCTTCCGATCTGGCTTTTGTTTTTGTTCTCTTCTTTATGCTATTCTGTTAACAGAGTTAGTGAACACCATATGATGTAATAATTTATTTTTTTCTCATTCCTAAATAGAAGTTTGGCGTGTAAATTAGTTTTGGACTTTTATTTATTTTGAGATTTTGAATTTAGTTTCTTTATTTTAACAACATTTCTACACGCAGGCTAATTATTCTACTCAAACTAACTGTATATTAGTATTTATTTAAATTTATGATGATATGAAAGTTTTCTATAATATTAAATCTTCTATTATTTATTATATGATACCGGATTTTAGGAAAAACTATTTCAGACAATCTGTTGTTTTAATCATTTTCAAATTGTTTTTCCATGCAACGCACGAGTGTAATACTAGTTAAGTATAAAGAAAATAAAAATTAACAAAGTTTTTGTAAAACGGGTGCAATTTGATTATCATAGTCATAACTACTACTAGTAGAATCATAATGCATGGAATTATCATTATATTAATTTAATCCTTTCATAACTTTCTCCGTCTTCATTATCAATATCAATTCACTCATCTTACTCATCACTTGACTGCAACTTCACTTTCCCTCCTCCTCTTCTTCTTCTTCTTCTTCTTCTTCTTCTTCTTCTTCTTCTTCTTCTTCTTCTTCTTCTTCTTCTTCTTCTTCTTCTACTTTTTTCCCCCCGAGGAAAAAGATAGTTTATATTTTGCTTACATAATTTTGTATGTAAAAGTACTTTTAAATTATTGAAAAGGAAATTGCTAGAGAAGTTTGGAAGTGAATGGGGTAGAAAGGGTAGGCGGGTACGATATATATTAGAGATTGTGGTATTCTAATTTAAGATTCTTAATATTTTAATAAATAAATGGCCCTAAAGTCTTTTGTTATATGAAGAAGAGTAATGATAAACTTTCAAGTTGATTCACCAATTAATTCACCAGCTGTGTATTAATATAAAGAGTAAAACTGTCAATTAAGGTATTTAAATAATTTGAGCTTTAGATATAGATCGGAGCGTTGAAATTGTAAATCAGTGAACTAATTAGTAAACCAACTTGGAAATGTATCTTACTCATATGAAGAATAAGAAAAGTCGTTGGCTTTACAATGACAATATTGTGAAAATTAAAAGTAATAACATTTAACGAAATGCGTGCATCACACACCTTGATATGTTTGCCTTGAAGCGTAAGCCTCATCTCATAAAAAGAGTTCGAAACTTTGAGCCTCAAGGCATTAAGCATGTAGTCAATGCGTAAAAGATGGGTTTCGAGGCGGGACTTAAGCCTCGCCTTTTAAAACAATGCATTTTACACACTTATTTATACTTTTAAATGGATAATTTATCAAATAAATAAGCGGATTTCCATTTTACTTTTATATAAATATTATGTTTATAGGTGAATATCGTCAATTAGGAAGAGAACAAGGAAAAAGAACCGATCTCAAAATTTAATTATTATAAATTTTCATTAATTATCTAGGTTTTTAAGAATAAGTTGTGAATTCTATGAGATAAGAGAGAGGCTGGATTTTAATGCTCCCTCCATTCCACAAAGATAGGCGGGTGGTTAATTTTACACGAATTAAGAAATAGTTTTTAATATGGTTGGGGCAATTAATTTTACACGTATTTCCCATTTAGACCCTTCTGTATAATTAATATTGAATTGTATTGGTAGTTGGTGTCGATAATTAATTAGGGACAAAACATGGAAACATAAAAAATTAAATGCATGCCCTATTTAGTAAGTGATCTATCTTTGTGAGACAGACGAAAATGGAATATTGGTCTATCTTTGTGTGACGGAGGGAGTAACAACTAGTGTTGTACCTGTGAGATGCACGGGAAGATCAATTCTAATAGAAATAAGTACACTAAAAATGAAACCTAAAAAAATTTAAAAATAAAGAAAGAGATCTAATAAATTTAATGGAGTAGTTTGAAAAGGAATTGAAGACATCTTTTCTTCTATTAATTTTCTATTTTTTTCTATGCAATAGAAAAAAGTCCGAGGGAATTATCAGGCGTTGCATTGCTAGAGCTTGGATGTCGTTTAGCTTATTAGCTTGAATGGTGGTTATTGCATTTGCAATGGAAGGCTAATGAAAATGAAGTATAGAAAGATTAATAAATTCCTCAAATAGATCCATGTAGAGGAGAAGTGCGTAAATAACCCTTAGGTTCCGATCTCCAAGCATCAAAAGAAGCTCAATTGACATGCCAAAATATAGTCCAGAACATGAAAATAATAGTAACGTATGCACACTGGCATACAAATGAGCATTCAAATCATGCAATAATGTATAGCATTTGGCCATATAAAGTAAAAATTTATTTTTAAACATGTTACATGCAAATATAAATTTCCTTTGTAGTGACCTCTAGAGCTCATCAAAACATGCACGCATAACAACTGATAGTTCCACCTGATGATAGTTCATCTTCATGAAAACAGATAGCAACTTAATGAAACATAAATTCAGATAATAAAATGTGAGAAACACTTTAATGATTATATTACCATTTTGAATTGTAGCTCAATGATACACGAAAACTCTAGCAATTGCCTTGAACTTCATCCAACATGCTTTCTTCTCCTTCAATATCCCATTCAGATTAGAACCACTTGCCAGAGTGGCTGCAAAGAATCATATATTTGAAATCATATATTTGAAATACCTAAGACAAATAAATTGAGATGAAATTGGATTTTAATAAGAGGGAATGAATGATAAAGTTGAATGAAAAAATTCCTTTATTAAAGAAGAAAAAAATACGTATTTGGTTCGATGATGCCTGATATAGATTATAACACCAGGTAATAGAAAAATCTTTATCACATCATGATGGACAAAAATACAATAAGAACGTGTCATTAGCATGGACAAAAACAAACGCAAAATGCTTTTGACTTAAATCTAATTTACGTAGAAGTCATGATCATGCATGAATGTAACCATAAACAGTGGAGAAAATGGTTTTTAAATATGAAAAACGATAAAAAGAAAAAGAAAAATTCGAAAACTTTTTCTGAAGCAAGTAGAATTTTATTTTCCTCTGGGTCATCCTGGCTCTAGTGGTTTGGAATTGTGTGTATGTCCACAAAGGATATTCTCATAAAATCAGAAAATGTGATCTTTCAAAGATATTAACCTCCAAGGACCTGTATGTTTTGCGCTAGGATTCTCATCTCGAGCTTCACTCATCTAGTTCACTGTGCATATATGAAACCCTGTGTGCTCCACACTACAATCACTAAAAGATTAGATACAATAGCTAGCCTAAAAATAAGTTTAAAAAAAAAAAAGGCCTAGAAATCTATCCAAATGGTAACAACCCACAAACAAATCTTCTTGAAGGGCTAAATGAAAACCCAAGAGAGCAAAATCAGTTACACAAGCGGGCATAAAATAACAAATTTGGACCATATAGGAAAAAGCACCCTTAAATCAAGGAATTTCTAAAATTCAAAACAAGGAAAAGATATGATTTTGCTTACTCAATCCAAGTCAAGATGAGGCTCGCTTTGGATCATATTGGAAAGGAAAGAAATGATAAGGAATAAATCAGAGAAATGGAAGGGAATGATCTAGATTGGAAAAATACTATTTTTAGGTAATCAATTATCCAGCCAGTCATTTACAAAATGAGGATAAATTCACAATCTTACCCTTGCGTATTATATAATTGGGAAAAAATAATTTAAGGATAAAATGGTGAATTTACCTTATTTTATAAATTTTATAAATGATTGTCTGAATGATTATCTAGAAATAACGGAACTCCTCTAGATTTTCATATGATGGCATAAGAAATTAGGGTTCAAAATAAGACACGGCGACTAGAAAGAGAGACCCAATTTATCGAAGAAAACAAATAAAAAATAAATTAATTGCCAACACACAATATTGTATCCAAAAAAGTTGACTGCAAATATTACCACAGGAGGAATGGGCACGAAAAAAAGGATTCTCACTTAAGTGCTTTTATATAATAATAATAATAATAATAATAATAATAATAATAATAATAATAATAATAATAATAATAATAATAATAATATAGATATATAGATTTTGTAAGTGTATAGGAATTTATTGAAATCCACCAATGGATAAAATTCATCAGAATCCATAAGTTTTTAGGACACTGGAATTTTATAGAATCCATAGAATTCTGGACACCGAATTTTTATGAAATCCATAGAGAATTATAAATTGGGAACAAGTACCATTTTATGAGTTTCTAAAATCCATTAAATTCCATATTGATAACCCCTCTAAAGTCAAACGCTATTGGAGAAAGCAACTCTAACACAGCAAGTTATCCCTAGTTGCATTGCTCATGTTATCCCAATCCTATAAGACCACCAATCACTATTTATTATATAGGCACAAAGCTGAAGAGTATAGACTTATAATTAGTGTATACTTGCCATGACATGACCTGTCCTAGATCGCCTTACCAGACATAGAAACATAACGTGCACTGATGGCAAATGCCAACTAAATGTTGGACCTACCACCAAGGCATCTTGACTTTTCTCTCCTTCAGAATTCCTTTTTCACTTATCATCAAAGCCTAAAAGAATTTACAAAAACTTTGATAGAGCATCCTCTAATATAAGAATTTAATCGACCTGCAATTCGTGTGTAATTCTTACACAACCACATCAAATACTTCAAATATTCTCATCCTTTTCACCATGCTAAATAAAATAGCCAAAATAAAACTAATACACATTCTACTCGACCCACTTTAAATACATACATCCCAAATAAATAATTCATCATCAAAAGTCTTCTACTAAATAAGCCTACCATTCACATGCATACTAAAGAAGATTTCGTCAACATGGCTAACAAGATAACTCATGACAATGCCTATACTATGTACATCCCAATGTAGCCGTGCACATACTCCATCCTTGCAATTTAAGCCTGCTAGTTCCTAAACTGGAAATACAAGGGAAAAAATGAGCTTGTGGCCCAGTGAGTGGAAGCATTAAAAATAAGTACTTACTTTTATACTTTAACATAAATATATATTTCAAAGGTCATTTTGTTTGGGAAAATCACTCTCCAATAAACTTCTCGAATACATGTAAATCATGTCTCAGAAGAGTAGTAAGACATGGCACAATCTATCTGAAATGTGATATGTAAATCAACAGTTATAACATGTATAAGAAGATGATCAATAAGTCATATAAGATGCAACATATGCATAAGGGCATCACACCAAACTATACCACAATGAAATCATCTGCTAGGGGTGTAATCTGTAGTCTAGTCATACGTGCGTAAGCTACCTCCAAATCCCATTCTAGTCAAGCTTTAATCGCCACTTATTCATTTTCGTCAACAATAAAGCTCTTTATTCATTCATAATAAATAAAATCCCAAATTCTCAATATCATCAAATCTATTTATTTCATAATACTTTTTCAACTTGACAATTTCACAAATGCTTCATATACATACCCATCTACCTTTAATTAGTACAAGAAGATCTTAACTTCAAGCTTAATAATTCACAATATCATTCCATCTTAAACTCAACTCAAGTAGATTTTATCCTACTTTACTAACATATCATCATCAATTATCACATCACACAAAATCCCCAATTTAATTCTTACTCATGTTTGCCTCATTATAGACCAATCATAATGAAGCTCGATTTTGTGCATAAAAGATGTCCATTTCTTGCAGTCACTCTTAAGCATAGTTTAGCCAACAAATTTTATTAATTCCATGAATTTAAAGCTCAATCATCACTTTTATTTATAAAAATCAGCTTTCATATCCCTTTTTAAACCCATATTTGCATCATACAACTTCATAATAACTTCAATAACAATAACTTTGTGTATTCTTAATTCCATATCCTTTAACACAATTAAATCAAAATAGGCTCATTATGTTTAACTTGGTTAAATTCTTAAATCAACACAACTACTTGAAACCCTAGCATCTCAAATAAAGCTCATGCTTCAAGAATCCTGAATAGATAATTAACCTTAAAAACCATCATTTTTCTTTCAATATAACTCATATTTAACACTTATAGCAAAAGCCGTAAATTTAACACAACGTAGAGAAATTTAAAGCTTCCACTTACGTCTAAAAATCAAGGTAAAATCATAGAACATGAGCAGATCAAGAATCCACTTTGAGTTTGCCTCGAATTTCCCTCATTTTCCTTCTTCTTTTCCTTTTCTTTTCCATTTCTTCTTGTTTCTACCAAAACCTTCCGGTGTGCGCGTTGTGTGCATTGTATGCAGTGTAATTTCCCATTTGCAAGAGATAATCACATGTGCACATATAAAATTTGCATACTTGGTCCCTCAACAAATATAAGTTGTAATTCGGTCCTTAACAAAATCTTACCTACCCATGAATCCTTCAACCTTTAATTATTTTACTTAAAACCCTTTGATGACATGTACTTTGACCCAAATAATTTAATTTTGACCTTGACTTAGTTATTCCACCCTTGAATTTGACAAATGAAAGTTGAACTTTGAAAACAGGAGAGCGAATCGTTACATGTCATGCACACACTTGTGACAACGCATGCGTCACACGTGTCATTACTTTCGTATTAAATCTATTTTGGAAAAGAGAATTTTATTTATTAGTTGCATCCAAAGCGATTATATTAATTAGAAATAAAAGAGGGGGACCGTTCATATATCTTAATGATTTGAAAATTGAGATTTCCGAAGTACAAATATCTCTTCTTACTCAAAAAATAATTACAACCATAAGACAATATACTAAGAAGCAAACCAAAATTTAAACTCAATCCCTACTAGTTCTACCTGTTTCTATTTCAAACCCGCAATTCGTCAAGCTACTTTGTATTTTACGAGACCACAAATATGCATAATTTGACAATGAAGCCAAGATATTGACTCTTCTTTTCACCAAACCAAATAGTTTAGGAGCAGCAATTTCTAAGGTTCCCCATAGCTTGTAGTCATGATCAAATTGCATTCATTCCACTACATATAAACTGTTTTCAGCATTTTTTCCCTCTTCAAGAGTCATAAAACCCTTCATACCTACTTTACTCATAGCATCAATGATCACGTTTCATACTTTGTAGTTATTGACAACACTTACAGCAGCAACATCTGCCAGTTCACTATCTTCTACCAGCAATTATCAACTGCATAAGATGCATTGAACCAACAAAGCTAACTAACTAGAGGCAAATTTTAAGTAAATACCACCCCATGGTGTAAGAATAACAAAAGTCTCCTGAAAAACTTACATTGACTTGAGCTTAGACACCAATACTTTGTTGGTTTCTCAATTTCTCTAGTGACAAAACCAGCTGTAACTACTTGACATGCAAAAGTAAAAATTTGATTATATTTCCTTCTACGTGTCAGAGAAGTTTTAGATGTATACTGAATGATAAACATACCATAATACCTTTAGCAATGAGACCTTGTGCAAGAATATCCCATCCCCAGCCAAGTCATTATTATTGCCAACTGCTTGCCTAACCAATTTAGCACCAATGTTCTCAATTGGATCCTCCAAATCAACCTGTCAATTATCAATAAATAGGGTGGCCTTGTGAAAGAAATCGAGGAAAACACTGAAATATAAGGTTTCATATTAAAGTATGTGTCGTTGTTCTAAAACAATAATTGAAATATAGATCGGAAGAGCGATAGTATATTGTTTGACTGTATTAGATAATATGCAGTAAAAAATGTAATACACACATACATTAGTTAGCGTACGCCCGATGCCCATTTTGAGTTTTTAATTTAGAACTTATCTGTGTAGATGTAAAATGAGAAAATTGTAATAAAAGAGGTGGAGATTTCGCACAAACTTCAATCCTATCATTGTACCTTGAGTAGTTTCTAGTTTTGAAGCAAGATTACAATGTGGAAAGTAAAATGAGAATCATGCATACTTAAATTAATTTGATATTTTGTTGTTAATTAATGAAAGATAAAACATGAAGCGGAATGATATGAGCAATATGGCCTTCAGCTTTCAAGAAGTGTGAGGCATTTAGTGCTAAAATTCTTGCCCACAAAAACAAAACAAATCAATGTAATAAGAAAAAAAAGGTACAAAGAGCTCATTGAATCTAGCAGCCCCAATATTACTTGTTGTAAGATGTAATCATAGTGTAACTTTGACATTACCTGCAGAGGAATTTGGTTTGAACAAAAAGAGACATTTATATTTTGTTTGATCAAGAAGCCTTCTCATATTTATATTTTGTTTGATCAAGAAGCCTTCTCATATTTATATTTTGTTTGATCAAGAAGCTTTCTCATATATAATTTAATAGAAGCAAGCTATTGTTGACGTCGAATTGTAGCTTTGGCCCAACAATCGAATTTGTATACGCGAAAAACTTGATCCAAAATAATTCAAGCAATAAATGCGGAGGCGTTGGATAGTTTAGTGAATTTATGATGAAAGTTTGGAGAGGAATAAATGTAGAGAAGATAAAGATTTGTTGCGATACTTGTGTATTCCTTTCTATTTATAGCATTAGATTTTGTAAGTAAAGATTATAAGTATTTAGTGTCCGACCAATGATAGGCCTTGCAAGTACAATTAATTGGTGTTAATTGCCAACTTTACTGACTAATAGCTAATTGATGATGTCATGCAAACGACAAAGAATAACTTTACATTTAATGCTACTGTACCATCAGCCTAAAGAGATAAGGTATGTAAGTGGATATGCTAGTTGTTTTCCAGCTAGCGTTGGGGAATCAGTTTAGGCAGGTTACCAGGTTAAAGAGTTAGCGACCTTATGAGGTCGACCGAATGGACTTGCTGCTAGGCC
>CAVNYN010278469.1:0-12209 GCA_963692815.1 Nyctanthes arbor-tristis
TTGTGCCACGTGAGCGATCAAGCTCCAAAAATGGAGCTTGATCTATCTCCTTAGAAAGATTGATCAAATTGGATCCACTCAGGTTCCTGCTAACTTTTTTCAGCTCTTGAGATGAATTGTTTCGTCTACTATCAATGGATCAATTATTTAAACCGGCCTTGCGTTGTGGAGGCGTTTGGAAACGATATTTGCCTTCTTTTCATCTATCAAGAAATCTCCTTACCAAGTTTGGAATAATGGATAATCGGCTTTGGCAGCTGTCCAAATTAGTACAATATTGTCATGTCTGGAGCATCCTTTGAACAACCTGCATATATTCCTACTTATCAGATTGTTAAACCATATTGTGTTACTATTTGAACCCCAATGTTGTCACGCGATCATCACTTTTTTTTTTTTTGGGTTTTGGTTGTGGTGGGGGAAGTGGAATACACTATATATATATATATATATATATATATATATATATGGCTACCAATCCCCAGAACTGGGATTAATATGATACAAAAATATGGCTAGCTAAATATGGATTTATTTATATATTTCTGATGATCGATTCAGAATGTATGGATGTTTTTGCGTGTAAGATAATATTATTCTGACTATGTAGTGATCTTTGAACTTTGATTACTAATATTAACTTTTTGGTATATGCAATTGTAACAATTACCATGGATGAGCAAGCCAGCAAGGTTTACTTCAAATTAATTGTTCCTTTTTTTATTTTTGTTTTTTTTATGTCGACTCAAAATTATTTTAAATGGATATTATTTTGATAGCTAGATTTACGGTACGATTTGAAACCAAAATGTAGGCATTTTCTTTCATTCAGAACCAAGGTATGAGAGTTGAATATCAAATCTGAACTTTAAATCAGACCAGGTTAAAAAAAATAAAAAAAAAATCAGATCGTATTTATCTTATCCCCAATCCGAATTCATTACTTGTCGGGATAGTCGCTAGTGACAGTCGCATTTTTCTTGTAATTGACTGACTGTTGAGGTAGGGGATCAGTGATGTGGGTAAGATAGGGTGGGCTGGGTTGTGTCTATGAAGGGCTTGTTTGGGTTGGCATATCAAAATTTTACTTAGATGTAAAAATTACTAACCTGTTAAATTATTATTGGAGGGACAGCAAAGGGGTATAGATGTTCTGCACTAACAATTTTTCCTCAATAAATAGTTTAGGGACCTTTTTTTCTCCTTCAAAAACCCAAATCCTAATCTTCTTCTGTCTTAGGCTGCAACCTTTACCTATGGTACCTGTTTCACTGCCAGAAGAGGTAATAATATATATTACTCCTATTGAAACTACCTGTAAAATTAAGATATTCTCCGTTTCCTCATTTCTTTGTTTTGTCACTCCTTAATCTCTCTATTCTCAACCCCTTGACCCACCGCATGATTGTCAAGTTTGGAATCGAGCCCCCCAAACCTGTTTCACCTCCCAGTTCCAATTCTGTGATGTACTGCCACATTCCGCACACGAAGGTTGTAGGTTCAATCAATGGCTTGCTTTGTATGGTCCAATACCAATTGCTTGATTTTGACATCTTTATACATAACTTTTCTACCAGACAGGGCAAGAAACTTCCATTCAGACAACACACAGCTGGCTCTCAGATTACTTTTTGGTGTGGGTGGGGATATCGCATTTCTAATGTTTATAAGGTTGTAAAAGTTGTTTCTTCTGCTTGCTGAGGTATGGCCCTCCAATTCAAATTCTTGGAAGACGATGTCGCAAATTTTATCATCCATTCCTTACCTTTAATTGTACAATCTCTAATGTCACAGTGAGCAGAGGTTTAGTTGTTTACTAGATTGTTGAGGAAGAGAGGGATCTGCTTGTTGCATCATTTGACATGCAAACTGAGGTATTTGATCTTGTAAATTCATGGTTATCTAGACTCTAGTCATGATGTATCCTGCCTAGCAATGTTTACTAGTGTAAAGTATAACGCGATCTAGATGTGTCTAGCTCGAGTATGAATACGGAAAATAAATAACACCAGAAGAATGACGCAGAAATCCAAATGGGAAAAACTGCGGGCACCCTTGCCACGGGACAAACAAATCCACTAATTATGAGGTGAGTTTAGTACAGAGAAAGAATAAAAAGTGCTATCACAATAGACACCAAACAATCAAAAGGAAAACTTATAAAAGACGCCCTCTTTACGCCTTTTGACATGAGACAACTTCCGTTGCTCCTTCTTTCTCCCGCGTGCCTCACGGAACGTCCATCAAGCTCCTAGAGATCTCCCGGTCTCATCTTGGGATGACTTGACCTCCTAAACTACTTGAACCTCTTGTGGATGTGTCCCTCGCACCAATGTGGTCGCCTACCATGTACTTGAAGGGTCGCCAATTAACACAAAGCAAGAAGATTAATTTGCAAGTGTAAAACTCGCTGAGCTTGGCAGTGTGCTTTCCTTTGGTCGAGTTCTTGAAGTTTAATCAATAATGTGCAACTCGTCCATCAACTTCTTTCTCGGTTTTGTTGCTTTGAGCACCGAAAGGATTCTTTGAAAATTAGGCTCTGCCAAGATATCCTTGTTGCTCCACCTACATGGCCATAAATAGGAAGTCTTTGAATTCTTGTGCAAGACAAGAATTAAAGATTCCATATTTAAGTAAAAAACAAAGTATGGAAAGTTAGAATTCTTGTATACCATAAACACGTAACTTTCCAAACTCTAATTGGACTAACTCTAATTGGATTAAACATGCATAAATCTAAGACCTAGTTAAATATGGTAATAATAATTCAATTCAAACTAGGAAACTAATAGATTGCATGAATTAAAATTCTTGTGCTCTAAGGCTCGGTACACACGTCCCAACCTAAGTCTTTCGGCCCAAGATATCCAAAATTTGCATGCTTAAAATATATCACACGTGAATACAAGTCATGCAAAAATTGTGACAAATTAAAACACTGATTGACACTTAACCAAAAATTAGGAATGCCAAGTTTAAGAATTTTTAGTACTAACAATCTCCCTATTTGGCTTTTCTAATTTTTCAAAACTCATAGTGGCGCAAAGTGTCAAAAATGTTTCCTAAGGGTTTCAAAATATGTAAACAATAAACTCTCCCCCTTAGTAAGAAAACTCCCCCTGAAGATATTACAGAGCACAAAACACAAACTCAAAACAAAATATGTAAAGCAGAGTTAAGATATGAAAGTTAGAGTGCAAAAGTGCATGGATCAAGATATGTCCTGACTAGATCAGCGTTCTCAACACGAGACATATCCTGATCAATTATAATTTCTTCTCCCCTTTTTTGACAAAGTAGATAAACCAAACTAATCCTGCAGTAGTGTTAGTTAAAACAAAGCATATGAGAATAAAACACATATAAGAGTTCAAAATGATAACCTCCTGCAATAAAATGTATTAGCGACCATACGGAGTTCAACACAAAAACATAAAATATAAACAGAAATGAAAAAACATAAAGCATAAAAACTTAAAAATAAAATGAGTGTTTCAAGAAAATATATGAATATTTATTGAGAAGGTCTCATGTCTTTCCTTCTTTTGCCTTGGGAAACTGTATCATTCTTGATTTTTCTTGGTTTTCTTCTTGTCCTTATGCTTGGCTGAGCCTTCATCATCAGCTGCACTTTTCTTCTTTCTATTATGGGGGGTAGCTGCAACAGACATATCCTCCCAGAGTCAGATTGTTTGATCATCCTCCTCTTGAGTCTGCTTTCCCTTAGCAACTTCTTCATCCACAACAGGTAAATAGCTCCTCAGAAACCCATTGATGTCATCATCTTTATATTCAAACGTTTGTCCATTCAAAAGTAAGCAATGCACCATTAAACTGCACAAGGGATCAAAACGTTTAACAAAAGAATTAAAACAGTTACTAAGACCAGTGACATGTTCCCTGAGCTGATTTAGATCTTCCTTGATGCAGGATATGTCCTGCCTGAGTGAAGATTCTGCTAGAATATTTGCTGTGCCAGATGAAGCATGTAGTCTGGCAGGAGATCAGATGAGTTTGGAGCAGTGGTACCTTCGAAGTAAGTCCACAGGCCTAGACCGTTGATCACCCTTCATATCTTCAATCCCTTGATCCTTCAGATAATTATAAATGACCCAAGGAAATGGCAGTTTGTATGTTTTAGACCTCCTAGGCCCACTGCCGAAAATACAACCTTTTATAATGTCAAACACTTTATGCCCCAAGTTTACCTCTTATTTTGTTCCCAGCCTATATAACAGTGTGGCTCTTTGCCTATTAATCTTAGTTTTGTGAATAAAAGGGTCAAGGTTTGTCATGACAACCTTGTGAAGAAGTTTGTATTTCAGATTCATGTTGGATGTAGGAATTTCCATTCTTTTGGCTAGCCTGGTAGTACCCATGAGTTCTCTAGCAATTTCATTATTAGATAAGTTAAATTTCTCATCATCCCCATCTATATTAAATTGTCTAACTCCTAGTCATTTCCTCAGATTCTCAGTAGTGAATTTAATCAACTTCCCCATAACATAGATTTTTGTTGTAAGCAGACAGTCAGCAGCCCCGAACTGTTTTGGAATATTCGACAAGAATTCTTTCACTGGAGTTTCATTCACAGTTTCCTTGTAATCAAACAACTTTTCCAGCCTAAAAAATTCTACCAACTTTTGCAACCCAATCATTTCAAAGTCAGAAATCATAATCCTTCTTTCATAAGTAAATTTTCTAAAACTCACAAAATTTCTGAACAACTAAGCAGCATCTTATCATAAAAATAATAACTGTAAGGAGTAAAGGAACCTCTTACTGTTCTGATTTCTATTCTTCTGAAGTCATCTGGATCAGGATGCCTCTGACCTTGTTTAGCATCACTCCCACTTGATTCATCGCTAGACATATCTAAACTGACTACCTTTTGCTCAGCAAATTCTAACTGGGATGGTTTTCTGGGACTCCTAATAAGGATCCCTATGGATCTCCTTGTTGCTGGTCTCCTGGTTGGTAGTGCTGGCATTTTCTGTTTCACCTTCCTGATATCTTCTCTTCTCTTTCTTTCTTGTTCATCAAAGTTGTCTGTTTCTTCAAATGAGTCATCTGAACTTTCTGCATCTTCCTCTATCTAATATCGATGTCCTTATCAGAGTTTCTGTCATTGACCTGTTTGGATTTCTGCTGCCAATATGGTGTAGATGAATCCTGATCAGATTTAGATTTTTCAGATTCTTTTGATCTTCTTTCATTTCAAGCATCCTCCGAAGTATACGACGAGGATTTGTCCTGTTCACCTTTATCAGACTGAATTTCTACTGGTTCCACAATCTTCCGATCTCTTCAAGTTTCGAACTCTTCTCCCCTTGAATTTTTGCATCCCCCACATCATCAGGGTTTTCTCTAGCAATTGAATGTAAAATCTCCTGTATGTTTGGAATCTCGTCTGGATTTGCAGCTTGAATCTCCTCGGGCCGAGGAATTTCTGGTTGTTCTTGAGAGAGTTCGGCTTCTGGTGCTAGTATCTCCTCTGCAATCGCCGGAATTGGATTTTATTCCTCAAAAGTTGGATTTTCTGGTAGATTAGGGTTTCTGGTTGTGGTTGTGGCTGTTGAACTGGATCAACTGGTAGAATTAGGACTTCAGCCAGTGGATTCTGTTTTTCTTTAGGAGGAAAATACAACACCATAGCCGTGAGCGGATCAAGTGTGTATGTGGCTTCTGCCATTGGAATTTACGTGATCAGAGTAGGATTTGACTCGACTAGCGACACTTCCTTAGGAATTGGTTCCGGCAACACAACTCGCAGTAGGGATGGATTCTGAGGTGCAGGGACTTGCTGTTCAATAGATTGGGATGCTACCTCGTCTGCAGACATTTTCTTAGAGATTTGGCCGCTGCGTCTAACTCTGGCACCGTGCTTTCCTTTTCCAGCCATGATTTTCTGTGAAAGATTTTTGAAAAGAAGAGCACAAGAAAATCTTCGAAGAAAATTGAGAGTAGTTAGGAAAATTTTGGAGAGAAAGAATAAAAGTTTGCGTCAGTTATGGAATGTATGAAAAAAAGGAAGTTTGTCAAATAAGAAGGAAACTGAATAGTTTCAGAATGTTGGTTTTAAAAATTTACCCGTAAGAAATTTTAAGAACAATTTACCTGTAATCGCCACAAAGTATAGGCTCAGCAAGATGCGTCCTGCTCGATTCGTCACCTAAAATATGAGATGCATCTGGGCTAATGCACACAGGTAAACATAGGCAAATGTAATGAACCAACATTAACTTAATTAATATTATAGAATACTTTTCAAAATACCTGTTGAAGTTCACACCATGAAGTATTCAATCAACTGAACTGTTCTCAATAGAAGGAATTTATTTTTGAATGGAGTTTCTTTTGAATTAATCTTTTCATGGTCAATCCTAACTCCACTTTGCACCTTGTGAGGGCCTGACTCTTTGAGACTTATGAGTTATGCACAAAAAGACCGATCATAATCTGAACAACTCTTATAAAAAGAATAGAACTTTTAAGTCCTCAGCTTGCTCAACGTTTTCTATAATTTTGAGCATTGTCTTCTGAGGGTAAAAGTAGATGCACGCACTCAAAGACTTAGTTAACTGGTAGCTTTTGCCCTTACAGACTCTGCCCCTTAGACATTATTAGCCATGTGTAGTGCCGAAGAGTGTAGATACTGACCATAAATCTACATCAAAATTATGACTCTCAATTAGAATATCTCTTATAGTGCAAAGTAGACAAGATGTATCACATCCTTTTTATGCAGCGTACCTTTATGGAATTAGGAGAATAAGTTTTGACTGATCTCTTCAGGAAGCATCCTCCTCTGAGTATCTTAGTGATATCTTGCACATATATAAAATAATTTAATTAATATGATCATGAATGACACACAAATCACACAACTAAATGAGAAATGCAAATAAAAACTTTCTGTTTTTCTAGGATTTTTTTAATTTTTTTTCTTAATTTTCTTTTATGATAATGTTGAGCCTATTTAGGCTGTATGTAAATGTCAATCTATTTTCTTAGGCCTTCAAACTTAGATGCATCCAATGCTTTAGTAAACGGATCTGTAAGCTGCTATTTTGTCTAAACATATTCCATGGTAATTACTTTCTGTTCAACCAACTTCCTGATAAAATGATGTCTTATATCAATGTGCTTAGTTCTAGAGTATTGAACTGGATTTTTTGAAATGTTTATGGCACTTGTGTTATCACAAAAAATAGTGGCCTGATCTTGGGAAATGCTATAGTCCTCCAACATCTGTTTCATCCATAGAAGCTGTGTGCAACAACTTCCTACAGCTATATATTCTGCTTCTGCTGTGGAGAGTGGAATGGAATTTTGCTTCTTGCTCATCCAGGCAACTAAGTTGTTTTCCATGTAAAAACACCCTCCTAAAGTACTCTTTCTGTCATCAACACTCCTAGCCCAATCTGTATCTGAGTATCCCGCAAGATTAGCATTGGTATCCTTAGAAAATCATATAACATACTCTATTGTTCCACTGACATATCTGATAATCCTTTTGACAGTAGCCAGATGCTTCTCTCTCGGCTTCGACTGATATCTGGCACACACTCCTACACTGAAGGATATGTCTGGCCTGCTTGCTGTCAGATAGAGTAAACTACCAATCATGCTACGATATAAAATAGGATCAATCTCTTTTGCATGATCATCCTTTGACAATTTCAGATTGGTAGCCATTAGAGTTCTCATTGGTTTTGAATCTTCCAAGCCAAACTTCTTTACCAGATTTCTAGCATACTTTGTCTGATAGATAAAGTTGCCAGACGTGTCTTGCTTAACCTGTAATCCCAGAAAGAATGTAAGTTCACCAACCATAATCATCTCAAATTCTGTTTGCATTGTCTTGACAAATTCCTTTGTCTTAGCTTCTGATGTAGATCCAAAAACAATGTCATCCACATATATTTGAGCAACTCTAATTCCTTTCTTCAATGGCTTGATGAATAAGGTCTTGTCAGTACCACATATGAATAAGGTGCTGAGTCTCTCATACCAAGCTCTGGGAGCTTGTTTTAAGCCATATAAAGCTTTTTCCAACCTGTACACATAATCAAGATACTGTGGATCAGTAAATCCTAGTGGCTGCTCAACATATGCTTCTTCATTCAGAATGCCATTCAGAAATGCACTCTTCACATTTATCTGATATAGCTTGAAATCCACATCACATGCTACTGCAAGGAGTAATATGATTGACTCAAGTCTGGCTACTGGTGCAATATCTCATCAAAGTCTATCCCTTCCATCTGGGTATATCCTTAAGCCACAAATCTTGCTTTGTTCTTGATGATCTTACCTTGCTCATCTGACTTGTTTTTAAAGACCCACTTTGTTCCAATCACATTGCCATCAAAGGGTCTTCGTACTAGTTCCCAAACTTGATTCCTCTCAAACTGATTCAATTCCTCTTGTATTGCTTAAACCCAATTGTCATCTTGTATAGTTTCCTTCACATTTTTAGGTTCAACTGTTGAAATGTAGCACATATGACCAAATTCTTGTTGAAATTTTCTTCTGGTCACCATCCCTTCCTTTCTGGATAAGATGTTGTCAACTGGATGTACCTTTTGAATTATGGTAGATGGTTGTCTTCTAGGTTTTGGTTCTGATTCTGACTCAGATTCAGATTTTGCAATTTGTTCATTTTATCCTTGGCCGGATGTATCTCGCTCAGGTTCTGAATGTCCTGATGCGTTGGACTGAGGCGAGATGTGTCCTACCTCGGTTCTGTCAGCGTGATTCTGTACTGAGATGACTTTCAGATTTTCAATTTCAGGTTCCCGTGAATAAATGGAGTAGTCAGTAATATCATCAACTTTAACATTCACAGACTCAACAAGATTCCGTGTCTCATATTATAAATTCTATAAGTCCTAGAATTCTCAGAATAACCAACAAAGACTCATTCATCATATTTGGCATCAAATTTTCCTTGATGATCCTTATAATTCAGAATATAGCATTTATTACTAAAAACATGAAAATAGCTCAATCTATGTTTTATGTTTTTCCAAATTTCATATGGAGTCTGATTAGTTCCAAGTCTAAGTGTTACTCTAAGTGTAACATCTAGTATTAATAGTTTCAGCCCATAACTTAGTAGGTAATTTTTTGCTATTAAGCATACCTCTAGCTATTTCTTGCAGGTTCTTGTTTTTTCTTTCAACTACACAATTCTGTTCAGGGGTCCTAGGTGCAGAAAATTCATGCATAACACCATATTTCTTACAAAAATCAGAAAAATTAAAATTATCAAATTCTTTGCCAAGATCAGTTCTGATTCTTTTGATGGTAACACCTTTATCTAATTTTTCATTGGAGAGTTTCTAGAACAAAACACAAAATCTGTCTAATGTATCAGATTTTTCTCTAATAAAATTAACCCATATATATCTAGAGAAATCATCAACACAGACGTAAATGTACCTTTTTCCACTAATGTTTTCTGTTTGGATTGGACCCATAAGATCCATATGAATTAATTCAAGTATACCTGAGGTGGATAGGTGCTGACCTGCCTTATGTGAATTCCTGGTTTGCTTACCTTTCTGGTATGATTCACATATGCTTTCAGAAATTATTTTCAATTCTGGAATTCCTCTAACAGCTCCACTCTTGGTCAATTTAAATAAACTTTGACAATTCATGTGACCCAATCTCTTGTGCCAAAGCTCTGTAGGGTTAGTACTAGCAACTTTGCAAGTCAATTTTGGATTCAAAATATAGCATTTGTCACTAGACCAACACCTTTGAGTAAAGTTTGTGCAAGCAAGTTTGAATTTGGATCAAGATCAAAAACTTTACATTCAGTTTTAGAAAATAGCACTCTCAGATTATCATCACACAATTGATCAACACTCAAAAGATCCAGAAATAAATAAAACATCTTTTAGAGTGGGTAAGCCTTCAATGCAGAAATTTCCAGATCCCTCAATGTGACCTTATTGTCTATCTCCAAATGTAACTAAACATGTTTCTCCTCTATGGAAATTGGACAGCAACTCCAAGTCACCAGTTTGCCTAGAACATCCATTATCAAAATACCAAGTTTTAGGGATTAAAGTATTTAAAGAAAGTTTCACAACATAACTCTTGTACTCACCCTTTTTTTACCCAAACCTACTTCACCTTACCTTTTGCTTCAGGTGTTTTGACTTTGTGTGTGTTGATCAAGTTAATGTATTTATGACAAGTAAAAATATCATGACTAAATTCACCACAAAAGTTACAATCTACCTGTCTAATATTACCATACACTTTGTAGTTCTGAACTGGTCTGACAGTAGCAGGTTGATTTCTGGTATTCTTTTGCTGCTGCTTTGACGGATTGTTCTTCTGGACAGTTCGGCTCGAAGAGGGTCCAGACGTATCCTGCTTAGGTCTAGAATTCTGTTTTTGTCTTGCAGTTTCTTTTTGGAAGTTTTCTCCTAATTTTTTTACAAAAATTGTCTGCTAGACAACTTTGCATTTTCCATCGTATCCTAGTCCAGATGTGTCTCCTGAAGGTCTTCCATACTTCAGGACTTTATTCAATCTTGCAGCTCCAATTATCAATTGTTTGGTCCTCTCATTGGCATGCTCCAGATCCATTGAAAGCTGTTTGATCTGCTCATCTTTGTGTTCAATGGATTTGAGCAGATCTCTCTTTTCATCATCAAAGAATTCCATCATAGCTTAGAGCACGTCAGACTTATCTTGTCCTACAACAAATTGACTCTGTAGTGCTACACAGTTTGGACAGGATTTATCCTCACTAAAAGATGATTTTGCAGTGTTGGCAGTGAGGCAGTTCGTAGAACTGGACTGAGGCTGGACATGTGCTGTCAGTAACGTTATCTATTCTTTTGATGAAGTATCGGATGCTGAACCCAAACATGTCCTTCTTGTCTTCACTCCAGAAAACTTTTATGGCCTTTTTGCCTTTTTCCATTTCTTCTGAGCTTTGGGACATTCTGCTGCAATGTGGCCATAGCAATCATAGTATCTATACTTTCTCCTGCTAGAAGATTGAGTTTTTGAGAAATTGTCGCCTTTGAATTTCCTATAATTAGATTTCTTCTATTGATATGGATGTTGCTCTCCATCTTGATTCTGATTCTTCATCTGGAAAGATCTTTGAGGTTTGTACTAATTGTTGAATCTCTTACCTTTTTGCTGTTTGATTTTCAAGAATTTCTTAAACTGCTTGGTAAGGAGTGCAATGTTTTCCTCCTTATCAGAATCTTCCTCACTTTCAGAATCCTCCACCTTACTTTTGAATGCAATTCCGGGTTTCTTTTCCTTTACGACGCTCTTCCGATCTTGTTAGCAAGGACCCTACAAGCTTATCAATCCTCATCTCTTCCAGATTCTCACTTTCCTCAGTGGTAGTGACCTCCATCTAGAATCTTTCTGGCAATGATTTAAGAATTTTCTTGATTATTCTCTAGTCAGAATATATCTTGCCTAGCGCCTACGCTTGATTGGTAATTTCACACAATTGAGCATAATAGTTCTTGAATTCCTCATTATCTTTCATTGTGATTTGCTCAAACTCAAGAGTGAGCATTTGGAGCCTTGAGTACTTGAGTGTTGTTGTCCCTTCATTAGCAACTTGAAGAGAATCCCAAACTTCCTTAGTAGTCCTCCAATTAGTAACAAGATTAAACTGACTTTGATCTATAGAGGAAAAAATAGCATTTAAAATTTTAGAATTCCATCCATATGTAGTATTTTCTCTAGCAGTATATTGAATTTCAGGCTTAACAGAAACAGTGTCATCTGCAGCTGTGACAATGGGTACTGTGTAACCAGTAAGAATAGATGTCCATGCCCTATTATCAATAGACTGAATATAGATTTGCATGCAAACTTTTCAATATGCATAGTTAGACCCGTCTAGAATAGGTGGTTTAACAGAATATGTATCCATGTCTAGATGAACCTGATCTCACTAATAACTTAAGTGAACCCGCTCTGATACCAACTGTAAATTTGTGGTTATCTAGACTCTAGTCAGGATATATCCTCCTTAGCAATATTTACGGGTGTAAAGTGTAACGCGACCTAGATGTGTCTAGCTCGAGTATGAATGTAGAAAATAAATACACCAGAACGATGACGCAGAAACCCAACTGGGAAAAACTGCGGCACCCTTGTCACGGGACAAACAAATCCACTAATTATGAAGTGAGTTTAGGTTCATCTAG
>CAVNYN010278472.1:0-19879 GCA_963692815.1 Nyctanthes arbor-tristis
CGACGCTCTTCCGATCTTCTTGGGATTTCTTGTGTTGTTTGCTGGTTGGGCACAGGGTAGAAATTGGTAGATGCGATAAAGCTTGTTATATTTTTCTTGTAATACTTGGGGGATGGGTTTTGGCGAGTGAAAATTCTGTATGGTTGTAGCGACTTTAATCATATAGTGGAAAGCTTTGACAATCCATTAAATTCGTCTTCCTCTTTTATTTTTCTTCTCTCAATTAAATTCCTTGAACAACAGTCCTGCGGGCGTAATCGGGGAATCTACATTAATTCCCAACATCATGATTCCCTTCTGTTACTAAGGCAGTGTCTAATGACTGGATCTTGAATTAGATTGGAGAGCCTAATAGGAAATATGATTCAATTAATAGTTATGGAAAGGGGCAGAGCTTACGAGAATTTGGGGTGCTCGGGTATTCAATCAATATTAGATTAGATTGATGGATTTTGAATTTTGACTATATATTGAATAATGTTATTTTCTTTGTAATAAATTGTCAACTTCTCTTACAACATTTTTTAACCTTAAATAGCACAAACTGACAACCCCTAATTATAATTTTTATCATAAGCATTCTGTAAGAGAAATTAAAAGCAATGAATCGTGTAGTTGCAAATAATCTCGGATAGAAATGTAAGTTTAATAGTAACTTGTGCTGAGATTTCATATCCTTCTAAAATAGTTACATAGCCTTCAATTTAAATATTAATCAATAATTGCATTTGTTTTGTTAGTATATAATGTTTCAATTCTAAAATGAAAAAGATCGGAAGCACCAAGAATTTTATTTTGCATCTCACACTTGTAGCATAGATTTATGCCACGTATTGTGCACATGTATAATAACATGCATGCGTGGGTAAAATAAAATTTTTCTCTGGAGCACTGTATTTTATTGAACAAAACTTTTTTTTTTCTTGTAGTATTGTTTTCATGCTAGCACGAAGCATAACCTACATTGTCAGTTATGTTAAAAATAGTCAATATTTTTACTTTCCTTGACAATTTACTTGTGTCCCATGAGAAATTACATCTGCATATGAAGTTTTGTAAATTTTACTCCATTGCAGGCATTCATCTACTGAAATATGATTCCTTTGGCTGTTTACATGGTTCAACCCACTTAGTCTAAGATTAGTACAACTAGAGCATATCATTGCCTGAAAATATAAGTTAACAAATTATCAATTTATTTTATATAATAATAATAATAATAATAATAATAATAATAAAATCCATGTAATTTATTTTATATTTTCTTAACAGATTTGGTAATAATTTAGATAACTTTTTGAATTAAATTCTACTTATAGTGGGGCCATTGTTTTCACCTCCCTGACATGTATGCTGATAATATACAGAGGTCAAATCAGTAGCAACGAGTTTGGATAAATCTTTGTAATTTCTACACAAGACAAGAAACGATAGCAACCACCCTACTATTAATGTTTCGTCTTTAATTTGTTTTGGTAAAGTCATCTATATATCTGGAAAATATACAATATACTAATAGGGTCCCTAGGTTTTTGAATTTGCTCTAAATAATATGTCAATCTACAACCAAAAAGGAAAAAAAAAATAAATAAAAAAATCAATGAGAGGGCTGTAGTTAAGTGATTCAAAAGGATTGTTTGCTTTCTTAACTAAAAAAATGCAATGAAAACAAATAAATATGATATATGAGACAAGAAAGTGGTACGTCGATTAACTAATCTTGCCTAATTTCTATACCTTTTCTTAGCCGCCCGGCCGGCCCCTCATTGGAACATATTCTGTCTTTCACACTTCATGATCAAGATTTCCTGTGATTTTCTTTTTATATGTAATATGAAAGCAATTTGTTTTATGGCGAGCCTGTTAATGGAGAAACTAATTCAATATATATATATATATATGTATAATATAGCTCGTTGATTCTGACGCAATTGTATCTGTAAGGTTTGATATGGCGCTGGAAGCCATTATTTCCCTTGCTCAGATACTTGATCAGATACTTCACCATAATTATGTCATTCTTCATAATAGAAAACAAGCTGAAACTCTCCTTGAAATGGTTAATTCCTTTCGAGATATTCTTGAAAATTCTTCGCAAATTATTGGCAGCAAAAGAATAGATTCTTTGAGGAGTCAAATCATAAAATTATCATACAAAGCAAAAGATTCACTCAAATCTGATATTAGAGATCCGTTTCAACGAGCTTCAATGTCAAGATTTGGAGGGCGAAAGGATGAAATCATAATTTCACCTGAATGATTGAAAAGTGTGAGAGGAAGAATTATTTTCATAAAGAAACGAGTATTCCAGATTGAGGAGGAGAGTCGACTACTGGACCTGCAGTTAAAGAGTTGTTCATCTAATGCTAGTGAATTGTGATGTTCAGGTGATCTCAA
The DNA here is from genome assembly GCA_963692815.1 of Nyctanthes arbor-tristis. Classification (NCBI taxonomy): domain Eukaryota; kingdom Viridiplantae; phylum Streptophyta; class Magnoliopsida; order Lamiales; family Oleaceae; genus Nyctanthes; species Nyctanthes arbor-tristis. The sequence continues at coordinate 2,398 of CAVNYN010278472.1, forward strand.
TGACGAGGATACTATGGTGGGTCTTGATGATGATTTCATGGAGATTAAGACTCGATTGGTCACAGGTTCACGTGAGCTCCAAATTGTTTCTGTTGTTGGCATAGGTGGAATTGGTAAGACTACACTTGCCACAAAACTCTATAATGATTCAGATATTTCATATCATTTTGATATTCAAGCTTGGGTAACAGTATCACAATCATATAACATGCTGAAAATCCTAATAGGCATTCTCAACTCCATGGAAAATCTGAATGAACATATGCGTCAACAAAGTGATGTGCAAGTAGTTAAACAACACTTGTACCAAAGTCTAAAGTGTAGGAGGTATCTTATTGTAATAGACGATGTATGGGACTCTAAGATTTGGGATGATCTTAGACAAATCTTTCCAAATGACAGTAATGCAAGTCGAATTTTGTTGACTACTAGAATTGAGAATGTGGCTAAACAAGTCAACTCTTCCCCACCTCTTCATCGCATGCATTTTCTGGATGAAGATAAAAGTTGGAACTTATTTCGTCATAAGGTCTTTGGGAAAGATAATTGCCCTCTGGAATTGGAAGAATTTAGAAAGAAGATAGTCCAAAATTGTGGAGGACTTCCTCTTGCAATTATTGTGCTGGCAGGTTTTATGTCAAAGGTTGCCAGAACAAAAGATCGCTGGAGATTTATAGTTGAAAATTTAAGTCCAGTAGTAATTTCCACTGATGACAAGTGCTCTAAAATGTTATCTTTAAGTTACGTTCATTTGCCGTATCACCTAAAAAAGTGTTTCCTTTATATTGGAATTTTTCCAGAAGATTATAGGATAGAGGTCTCTATGCTTGTGAAGTTGTGGCTTGCTGAGGGATTCATAGAACAATTGGATTCTAAGAGTTTGGAAGATGTGGCATACGATTACTTGTCAGACCTTGTAGATAGAAAATCTTGACTGTCACCCGCAACAACATTGTGCCAATCACCTTAGCAGTCTTCATATGCTTGAAGCGTTAACAATCGCATCAGGTTATTTCCGGCTTCGCTGTTTCCCGCCTTCGCTCCGAAAATTAACTCTAGTGGGTTGTTGGCTTTGTGGGGCGGATATGCAAATTGTTGGCTCTTTGTCCAATCTTCAAGTGCTCAAACTAGAACATGTCATTTTCGAAGGCCAAAAGTGGGAACCATCTGAAGGGGAATTTTTGAACTTGATGTACTTAGTGCTTTATTCATCCGATCTGAAGCACTGGAAAGCCCATAGCATCAACTTTCCGAACCTTCAATGCCTAATCATTATTGGTTGCGAAGAACTGATGGAGATCCCTTCTGATATTGGACATGTAAGCACACTACAACTTATCATGCTGCAGGATTGTACTGATTCACTTATAGCTTCTGTAACTCAAATGCAAGTGGAGCAAACAGATGCGGGAAATGAAGTCCTTCAAGTTCACATAAAAAAGCGGTCAAAAGACCTGTGGTCTTTTTGATCAGAAGGTTATATTCATCACTAATCACTCCAAATTTAATTTTATATATTACTCAAAAGTGTGTGAAATTGATTTTGTGTGAAATTGATTTTCCTAGAATCAATTCTTGTTCTAATATTTTTATTTTTATTTTTTCCTTTCAAATACAAGACGGAGATTTTTTTTGGGGGGGGGGGTGGTTTCCATTCATATCAACTACGCATTTCTTAGAAAATCATTTTTTTAACATTTCTCAACCATACGACACTTTAATCATTTTTTTTTACGTTTTTTGACCATACGACTCTTTAAAAACATGTTCTCCAAAAAATCACCTTTTACAAAATCAAATATCAACACACAATTATAATACACCTGACTAGTTTCATACAACTTTACGACACTTCTTATTCTTGCAAAAGGAATGAGCATATAATTTATTATTACGTCTGGCAGTTGATTCTTCAAATAATGAAGTCCTGATGCATATTTTCTTTCTTTCTTTCTTTATTTTTTTAAACAAATGTCTTCCATTTTTTATTTTATTTTATTGTGACTTTGCTTCAGTTAAGATGAATGATGGAATATTTGAGGTGCAGCCGTAGCATACCAGAGAAAATAGATGAACAATTAGAATTTTTCAAAATAGATTGATTCTTCAAATAAAGAAGTCCTGTTGCATATTCTTTTTCTCTCTCTCTTTTTTTTTTTTTAAATAAAACAAATTTCTTCCCTTTTTTTTTAATTTTATTGTGACTTTGCTTCAGTTAAGATGAATTATGGAATATTTGAGGTGCAGCCGCTGCATACCAGAGAAAACAGATACAAAGATTATGTTGCGGATGAAGTTTGGGGTGGATATAGCACAACTTGAGCTTCGACTGGAAGCACAAATTTATCAAGTAGCAATTTCCAAGGGATGTCAAATACTACCTCCGTTCCAAAAAGATAGTCCAGTATTCTATTTTAGACCGTCTTAGAAAGATAGTCCAATTGCTATATCAGGCGTGTATTTAATTTTTCGTTTCAATGTTTGCCCCTATTTAATTAATAAATTTAATCTATCTTGGTACACACAAATTTTAGAAACAAGCATTCTACCAATTTCAATTCTTATAATTTAAGGTCATTCACACAATATATAACCATCTAAATTCCCTTTCAATAAATTTATATGGGTAATTATTTCCACATTATTAATTAGGTATGAAAGTTTAAATTAGAAGAACACTTATAAAATTAATGTTTTAACAAAATTACCTAACATTTCTTAATTTACGTAAAAATACCGACCGTCCTATCTTTGTGGGATGGAGGTAGTATGATATTACATCTGTTCAATAAAGATAGTCTAATTTCTATTTTCACAAAAACTAAGAAATACATATATACACACACACACACACATTTAATGGTATTAGAAAAGTAAATTTAAAATCACTTTTCAACTATAAAATTTTATTTATTAATTATTCTACATTAATATTTCTTTCAGCCCATAAAAACAGTCCGTTAGTTAATTTCATAGATATTAAGAAATAATAGTTAATATAATTGAAACATTAAATTTTACCTGTATTTTTCATGTATATCCTTGTCTCATTTCAATGTATAAGTAATTGATTTGGAGTAATCTATATATAATTAAGAGACTTAAGTCTTTGGTAAATTTTTCCCTCCTTTTTTCTGGCTTCGTAACCTTTCTGGCGACATAGGCAATTACATCGGCGACCTTTTTATCTTGAAGTATGTCTTTATCTCACCAAAATTAATTAAAAAATCCTATATTAAGATAATTTTTATCTTTTTGTATTAAAAAAATCATTTCTATAATTATCTCAATTAAACCAATTGTAACTTTCAACCATCAAATGAATCAAAATAAAAAAAATTGAAAATGCAGTTCTCCATATGAAATTAAATACATGTAAATCAAAATTAATATTAAAGTACAATTCACACTTAAAAAAAAATCAGTATGTCCTGACCAAACTTTCAAAATCTCTACTTGTTTCGAATTAAAATTACGTTTCTCTACTCCTACAAATCTGCAATTTTTTCGACAAACATCATGCAAATTTTTATAGTAAAAGTAAATCAACCTTTGCTGCACTTCTTCTTCTTCTTTTTCCTTTTTTTTTTTATTTTTTTTGTGGCCCTTAAACAAAATTAAAAGTGGAGATTTTAAAAGTGTTTAATTTGATGATTCATAGAAGCATTAATTATTTATTATTATTTTTTTTTTACCATGTTCTCTGTAGTTTTTCTGGAAAACTGATTTTTTTCAAGCGTTCAATCTAAACCATTCATTTTACTTTTAGCCTAATTTTTTTTTTTAATCTTTTACAATGTTTTGATTTAACAATTACTAATGATGGAGAAATATAATTTTATTTTTCTATTTTGATTTATCTACAAGTGTTTGGTGAGGAGATTATAATTAGTTTAATTGAGATAAATATAGAAATAAAGATTATCAAAATATAAGATTTATAGCTAATCAGTGTGATGAATACACACCATAAGCTTATTTGAATCTATGGGATATAATTCTTTGTCAAATTCATAGGTCATATTTATTGGTTAGCGGAATAGCCCTGTATTTAAATTACTTTAATCACTTAAATTATTGTAATAAAAGATCTTTTGATTACAATTGACAATGATAAATATATTCTAAACTACTTTAGTTATGTGCGTAAGCATTCATAATTAAACTATTTATTTAAATCACTTTATTTATTTAAATTATTGTAATCAGATGTCTTTTGATTGCAATTGACAATGGCAAATATATTCTAAACTGATTTAGTTACATTCATAATATCATGTATTATATGTAGACAATTAAATTTAATTGATTGGGGAAATAATTCAAGAATAGTATTGAGTTGATCTATTTATATGGAGTACATATATAATTTAATGTGTTTGTTAAAACTTTTAATGGGTTTGATAATTAAATCTAGACCATTAAAAGATGGTGGGGAAGGATGGTTTGTCAAATGTATAGATCAAAAGTATTGGCTCAAAAGTATATGTCGAAAATATTGTCAAATGTAAACCTTACACCGGCTAAATGTTACAATGTTATTACTTTTTAATTTTCTCAAATTGTTGTTTATTTAGTTACCCCGTGCAGCGCACGGGTGTATGACTAGTAACTAAATACATTTAATTAGGGACATGTATGGAAAAAAAATTAAACACATGTTCAATATGGTAAGCAGACTATCTTTATAGGACGGATCAAAATAGAACATGGACTATATTCTTGGGACAGAAGGAATAGTTCTATATTGTTAATAATAATGTAAATTAAATAAGGTATATAAGAAAATAAATATTTCAACCTTTAAATTTTCACCATTAACCCCTATCAAAATTATTATTAAACCCTTAGTTTTTTATTTCTACTATAGGGCCCTTACCTTTCAATTTTATACAATTTCGTCCCCATCCTTTTTTAGGTGTATAAAACTCTCAACCTTTCATTTGTTGTCGCGTTACATTCCAATTAATACCTTTAGTCTCCAACCTTTCAATTACTACTGTTAATTTTAATTAAAATTCTATTTCACTCTTAATTATTTAAATAAAAATAAAAAATAAAGAGCGATAAAAAATAAGTTGTCCATCTATCCAACCCTAACGACAATTGCTGAAAAAGTTGTCTAAGCTTAATCTACACCAAACATCATTAATACATAATCTGTGTAATAAAAGTTGCCACTTCAAGAGTTGAAGATCAGGTTTTTTTATTCATCACATAACAGGAAGCGGATACGGATCATGGTAGATCCACCAAAAAAAAATCATTTTCAATTTACAAATATAAAACTGATCCTTAATGTTCTAATTCTAATTTTCTGTCTCCTCTTTCTTCATCTGGTCATCACCTTGATCTTCCTTGATCCATTATGCTCATCGATACAAGTTTATCTGTTAATTGCAGATTGTATTTACCAGCGATATGGATTAAGCCCGATCCACTCTAAATTTGCCATATTTCTTTTTGCTGCCACTGGAATATAATGATGCCATCATTGGAATTTACCACCAGAGTAATGTCATTTCTGACAGCAAAAAGGAGAGGGAAGAATTCCTCTTTTTGCAAAGGTTGGGGACCTTTTGTGAAATTTACCCAATTCTAAACATGTATATATAACATAAACTTAGCCCTTTTGGTTTCTTAACAAATTATATTAATTTAACCCAAAAAAAAAGGAAAAAATTCGATATCCATGTATATATCCACTACGTGGATCAAAATTATAGGTGGCTATATTCTCCATATAAAAATGCATATGATCATATATGAGACAATAAAATGGTAGGTTGATTATCTAATCCTACCAAGTTTCTATACCTTGTCGCAAGCATGGGATTATGGTGGCCATATTTAATTGCCGTTGATTAATCTTTTCTGAAAAAGTCATCTACATAGGCATTATTTTAGGTGAAACATTTTGTTCTTTTCATTGTCCTTAACAGAATTAGATGTACAATTCAGATAAATTATAAAGTTTGATGCCGTTCTAGAGATAGAGAAAAAACTAATCGAAACATGAGCCCATCAAAGTTGAATTAGATCTATAATTCAGATAAATTATAAAGTTTGATGCCGTTCTAGAGAGAGCGAAAAAAAATTAATCGAAAAATGAGCGCACCAAAGTTGAATAAGTATATAATTTTTAACTTTTCCACATTTTTCTGAATTCTTTGTCTCTCAGTTTAATTACATTTCAAATAATTCAACATAAGGGTGTATTTATTTAAGTGATTCAAAACTAATGTTAGAATTGTCAACCAATAAACTGCAACGATAACAAATAAATGAGACGAGAAAATGTTAGGAAGACTCTATAATCTTAGATAATTTCAATGCTGATACTAAAAGAGAGATTGAAAGAGAAATAAGAATGAAAATCATCCTCCACGATCTTCTCGTTCATCTCCTTTTTATTGCCTCAATCCTCATATGATTGTTATAAAATTTTAATACTATTTAATGTGTTTAATGGTGAGTATTAATGCATTAATAAACCGTTATAATTTATTTAAGTAACAACAAATGATTTATCACTTCACTTAGTGTGATCTAAGGTAATATCATTACTCATTGTGCTATTTGATTACATCGAAAAGTGCTGTACTGATCACATCGTTGAGTGATATGATCCAGTATCAATTGTCCCCCTCAAACGAGTCCAAATGGATGTTTTGACTATTATTAACTTCATTAGTTGAACTATAGTTGTTTTGCTTTGGGTTTGAATCATCATATATTTTATGGTCGACATATTTCTTTAGACATTTAGTTTGAGAGTGCTTGTAACTACTCATTGTGTATCGTGATATATTACTGATACAAGTATTTGTAGACCATTTTGCAATGTAAATTAATACATTAGGTGAGCTGAATTACCTGTTGGAGTTAAAATCATCTCTTGGAATGATACATGGTCATATGATGTATTGAATCATTGTAGATCTTCCACAAACGGAGCTGAAATTACTCAATAGATAGATAATGATTGCAGATCAAGTAGATGTGAGATCTGTAATACTCATTGTAGATTGCAAAGATATATAACAAGTAATTATAGATCAAGTAGATGTGTGAGTAATTAACCATTGTAGATCGCAAATATATGTAATAAGTAATTGTAAATCACAAAGATTTGTAACAAGTAATCTGTAGATCAAGCTAATGTGTGATCTGTAATTACCCATTGTAGGTCACAAAGATCTGTAACAAGTAATTGTAGATCAAGCTGACGTGTGAGCAATAATTACTCATTGTAGATCGCAAATATCTATAACAAGTAATTTTAGATCAAGATGATATGTAATATGTAATTAATCATTGTAGATGGTAAAGATCTGTAACGAGTAATTGTAGATCAATATGATATGTGAGCTATAATCATGAGATAATGAGTAATTTTGAAATTACTCAGTAGATAAATAATGATTGTAGATCATCTCTTGTAATGATCTGTAATCATGCGATGTAATGAATAATTGTAGATCTCCACGAAAAGAGCTGAAATTACTCATTAGCATATAGATAATGATCGTAGATCATTTTCAGAATGATCTGTAATCATGTAATGTAATGAATAATTGTATATCTCCACAAAGGAAGCCGATGTAATGAATAATTGTAGATCTTCATGAAGGGAGCTGAAGTTACTCATAAGCAAATAGATAATAATTGTAGATCATTTTTCATAATGATCTACAATCGTGTGATGTAATGAGTGTCTGTAAATTGCTTTGGTGGCAATATGTGATGACTCATTGTAGATCATGGATAAGAAACGATGATCTGTAATGAGTGATTGTAGATCACTCAAGGTATTGATATGTAATGACTCATTGCAGATCGTGGAGAGTGATGATTTGTAATGAGCGATTGTAGATCACTTAAGGTAGCAATCTGTAATGACTCATTGTATATCGTAGACGATCCGCATCAATTAACACTGTGATAGAGAACACACTTTGATTCCAAACAAAGAGAATTTTCTTATAAGAATATAGCTTCAAGTGCAAAGAATTCAAAATTTTGATTTATATCTCAATATGGTACTTCTCGAATCATGTGCTTGGACAAAGAGTCTCTTGCATATAGCTGACAAATCATGCAATCCTCTAGTTGCTTGTCTTTGGAATGCTTCCAATTCAATTTCTTAGCAGGAGGCTTGATAGAGTGGTTCGTCTATTTGAATTCAAAAGCATAAAAACTCCATAAATGATGCCAGTGATACCGTCATCATCCATTGCAGTTTTTTTTTTGAACTTTTAAATAAAAAAAACAAGGATTTCAAGAAATTTATGAAATTCAATATCGAAGGAATTTTGACATGGCTATTTTGAAATCGTTCCCCCAGACGATGCCAATTGATGCTAAAAGAGAAATTGAAAGAGAAAGAAGAATGAAAACCATCCTCCACAATCTCTTGTTCATCTCTTTTTTATAGCCCTCAATCCTCTTGTGGTTGTTACAAAATTTTAATACTATTTAATATGTTTAATGGGTGAGTATTAATGCATTAATGTGCCGTTATAATTGATTTAAGTAACAACAAAAGATTTATCACATCACTTAGTGTGATCTAAGGTAATATCGTTGCTCAATTTGCTATTTGATTACATCGTTAAACGATGTACTGATGACGTCGTTGAGTGATATGATCCAGTATCAAATACTTTGTGTCACAATATGGTAATTTTTCGTATATTCTCATTCATTAATCATTCTCAATATATACACATATAGGTATTACAAAAAATGAAAACAATCAACCTAAGGCAAAATTATACACAGAATATTTTGTATATAAATACAAAGAAAGTTCCTGTAATTATATTGTCCTCTTCACTTCATTGATGACAGATTGTGAATTGTTTCTGACACATCACAGATCTCCAGATTTTAGAATCTACAATATAGATTCTAGATTCCAGCCCAAACAAGCTAATACCTTGTCACAACCATAGCATCTTGAGATTAGAGACTCTGTAATGTGTGCAGTTCTAGTTAACAGTTAACTAGTGTCAACTGAGACACGAAATAACACTATAAAACGTTAACTCAACTTACAATATATACATATGAGGATTTAATGGTTGTACATAAAACGTCTGGAAAATAATATTAATAATGATGATGATGATGATGATGATGAAGAATTGCTCCATGTTTACTGATTAATACTAATATTTACATGAGACTAATTGGTTCATTCAAACTTCAAAAAAAGCGGGAATGAAATTTTACGAATTACGTATAATCTAACTTGATTTAGAACGATCTATTTGTTTTGCTGTTTTCTAGGAAGAGTATTTGATCAGTGAAAACAGTTCTTAATGAAAATGATCTCTACCATATAAGCCCATGACCTTTGCATTCGGATGATATAAATGATCTAGTAGTTTTTAATTTGGCAATCCGCCGGTATCTTTAATTTGTATTTGAAAAAGTCACCTATCTACTTCTTTTAAATCAGATGGCAGTACATGTTCACCCAAATTTTCTATCGAGACAACATGTGTTCCATAATTACAAGGCCTACTACAAGAAACAGGAGCTATAGCGGTGACATTGTATGACGGTTTCAGATGCTGTTGTTGTCACCCTATAGCGGCGACATCATAAAGTCGTCGTTGTAGGTTGTGTCTACAGGGATGACAAGTGATGTCACCGCTGTCTATTGGTATCTACAGCGATGACGTATAAAAGTCGTCGCTATATTTCTTGATCTAAACCGACGATCCATAAATGTCGTCCCTATATGATTGGCAAGAAAATTTCCTGCCTTTGTTCTTTTAGTTAGCAATGGAAAATCATTATTGTAGGGGAGATATTAGTCACTATAGTTGTAATAATCTATATAATATATATTATAAAAGCAAGGTATAAACCAAAAGTCAAGTTAGTCCATTTGGGAAAGTATAATGTCTTTGCAATGGAGGTGGCAGGTTCGACTCCTCACTTGGGCAAAAGCAAAGTGTGTAATTAAATGTTGTTAGAAAAGGGCCGGGTTAGGGCCGGGCCGGGTCGGGTCGGGTTGACTATAGTGGTGGGTCAGGTCAAAATTTTTTTATACCCAGAACTCATTGAATTTATAGCCGCGGCATTTAGCGACGACATATAAATGTCATTACAATAGACCCAAAAATGTCGTCACTATTAGACTACAGGTACGGGCTTATAGTAACGACGTTGCGGCAAAAAATCGTTGCAATATATATCTATAGCGACGACTTTTTGGTCTACAGCGGCGACAAAAGTCGCTGCTATATGTGACATTTGTTGTAGCGTAGTTACGTAGCAACATTTGAATTTGACAAAAAGTTATGAACCTAGTATTTTGTATAAGTGTGTAACACCAGTTGATTCTATAGAAAATTGTTGTTGTGAATTTCTGGGGGTAAAATATCAAAGATTAAATGAACTCCAAGACACAATTTCACTATCTTTTAAGAGATATTTCTTCCTATTCAGTGTCACACGGGGTATATAAATAGAAAATCTCTCTCAGAGTATACAATAGAGGTGCTTTGTTTAAACTGTGATGATTCGATCAAACCAAGTGAAACTCTCAAAGTTATAGACCAGAGGAAGAAGAAGAGAAAGATGAAGAATCTTGAACGAATTTGAATATATCTGCCGCAAATGGAATCCATTAGAATATATAGAAATGAAGGGATGCGTTCGAATAGATGCGTTCATAAAAGAAACGATGTATCCATTGGAATATAACAAGTTAACATCATTAATAGACTCAAATTGCACCTATTCATCAATAACAGGTCGATCTCCATATCATTGCGGCAAACAAAAGTCAGGGAGGCAAACTATTTGCCAAGCGCCCAAAAAAAATGCAAAAGAAAATTATGAAAATATCTAATAATTGACATGTCCACCTATTATTATTTTATATACCGTGAAAGCGAGGTTAATTTAATTGTATGTGCAAACAAATTAGCCAGCCTGTAGACGGAGAAATTTTAATAAGTGTGATTTATATTAAGAAAGAGAAGAAGTAAACCCTTTAATTCCTAGAGACCACTACCATTGAAGTTTTTCTGTTTGCTTACACTTTCGATTGAATATGTCTTTGAAAGCTGTTAATACTCTTGCTCGAATACTTGACCAGATGCTGCAGCATCAGCATGTCATTGTAAACAGTAGAAAACTAGCCGAATATCTCCTCAACGAGGTTAAATCCATCCAAAATATTCTTCAAACTTCTTCAAAAAGGTGCAGCGAAGAATTAGAGTTCATGAGTAGTCAAATCACAAATTTGGCAAATGACGCAAAAGATTTTATTGAATCCCATATTAGGGATCGACTTCCTCTGCCGTCTAGAAGGCCAAGGTATGATGTCGGGATAGCAATCTCATCTCGTTGCTTGAAGCAAGTGGAAGCAGCAATTTATTCTATAAAGGAATGGGCACTGAAGATTGAGGAGGAGATTCGGCTAAAAGATATGCAGCCAAGGAGTTTGATTTTTGCTAGTCTATCTGAACATGGTCACGCCAATGACGAAACCATTGTTGTGGGTCTTGATGATGATTTCATGGAGATCGTAACTCGGCTGGTCATATGATCGGAACAACTCCAAATTATTTCAGTGGTTGACATGGGTGGAATTAGTAAGACTACAATTGCGAGAAAAGTTTATGAAGATTCTAATATTTTGAGTCATTTTGATATTCAAGCTTGGGTTACAGTTTCACAATCCTATAATCAGGTAAAAACACTAGGCAATCTTTTAGATTCCATGAAAAAGTTCCCTCAAGGAAGCGATGTACAATTTATTAAAGAGTACATATACAACAGTTTAAAGGGTATGAGGTACCTTATTGTATTGGATGACATATGGGATTCCAATGTTTGGGATGATTTGAAACTAATCTTTCCAAATGATATGGAAGCCGAGTCTTGTTGACTACTAGGCTTGAGAATGTGGCCATTCAAGCCAACTCTTGTCCACCTGTGCATTACATGCATTTGTTAGATGAAGATAAAAGTTGGAACTTATTTTGTCATAAGACATTTGGAGAAGATGGTTCCCCTCAGGAATTGGAAGAAATTGGGAAGAAAATAGTCCAAACTTGTGGAGGTCTTCCACTTGCAATTATTGTGTTGGCAGATCTTCTCTCAAAAGTCGCCAGAACACAACAATACTGGAGGTCACTTTTTGAAAATTTTAGTTCAGAAATAATTCAGAATGATGAGAAATGCTCGAAGATGAAATCTTTAAGTTATACTCATTTACCTCCTCATCTAAAAGAGTGATTTCTCTATACTGGATTTCTTCCTGAAGATTTTGGAATCCTAGTCTCTACGCTTGTGAAACTATGGATTGCTGAGGGTTTCATAGAACCAACAGAATCTAAAAGCTTAGAAGATATGGCATTTGAGGATCTTATTCATAGAAGTCTTATAATGGTTGATAGATTGAGCTATCTGGTCGAAGTTAAAGCATGCATGCTTCATGATCTTGTGAGAGATTTTTGTATAAATGAAGCCAAAAATAACATGCTTTTCAATATCACCGATAAGAGTCTTTATGGTATACAAGTAGGAGCTACTTTTCGCCTCTTGAGTGTTTATCAAATGATACAAATATTTTTCCCTGGGACGAGAGAAAATTATCCTCTTTATCAATGAGCTCGATTCATAATGTTGATCTCCATTTTCATATTTCAAAAACACTTCAATCGAGGCAGCTAAGAGTGCTTGACACAAGAAGGTTTCATCTGATATTCAAGAGAATGGATTACAATTTCTCAACCTGTGGTACCTCTCTTGTAACTATGAGCTTAAAGTGTTTCCTCCAACAGCATCCAGTGTGCTTCAAAATTTGCAGATTTTAATTCTTGGAAGTAGACAACTTGTAGAAGTAGCAATTTGTAATATGCCGAAGCTAAGACATGAGATGGTGAGTGAACTAAAACTGAATGATCCACTTGTGAGGGAAAGTTCTGTTGTTGTTCTAGAACACTTACAGACATTGTTCCAGGTACAAAACTTTAGATGTTCCAAGGAGATCCTTAAAAGAATTCCAAATTTGAAGAAATTGGGAATCCACTATTCATCTATTGATGAAGATTTCTATCTCTATGATCTTATTGGTCTGCAAAAGCTTGAAGTGTTGAGAATATCTCTTGACAGTTTGCCAATCCATATGCTTAACCTCACTTTACCCCCCTCACTTAAAAAGTTAAGTTTAGAAGAATGTGAACTTGCCGAGAAGGATTTGCAGATGATTGGCTGTTTGCCCAATCTTGAAGTGCTCAAACTAAGGTTTTGCTACTTCAAAAACTCAGAGTGGGAACCAACTGAAGGGGAATTTTTGAGTTGGAAATATCTGCTTCTTGATGATCTCGACCTGGAGCATTGGAAAGCCGATAGTATCCACTTTCAGCGCCTTCAATGCCTGATCATTAGTCGCTGCGAACAATTGATGGAGATCCCTTCCGAAATTGAATATATACACACTTCAATTGATCGAGCTATGGTATTGTACTGATTCGCTTGTAGCTTGTGTAGAGGATATACTAACTGAACAACGGGAATTTGGAAACGATGACCTTCAACTTGACATCCATAACGAGAAGGTGATATTCTTTTACTACCAAACTAATAATAATGAAGCGATCTAATGAATTTGAGTTTATAGAAAAAATGACTCTTGTCTCCTCTTGCCAGAGGAAGCGAACAAAAAAAGAAGGCCAAGAAAGCAGAGGAGAAAGAGATGTCGACTAAAGAAAAAGGTGTAAAATTGAGGATAAAGAAAGAAAGAAAGAAAGGGGGCCGAAATGAGGAAAAAAATAGGAACGAATTGAACAAATTTCAGAGCTGGTAAAGTTTTATTAGAATTACAACCCTTACATTTAACTTTTCTGTTAATTATGTGATTGAAATGATTGCTTTCTGGATAAAACAAAATGTTATGTTAATTATGTAATTGCTTTTCTGCTAATTGTGTAATCAAAGTGATTGCTTTTCATTGTTCATCCAAATTAAATAATAAATGTTTCTCTTCATGATAAAAATAAATAAATGAATAACCATATATCATCCTCATTATATTGGTGAGCTGTTTTTTGTTCCTTAATTTGATCGAGTTTTTGCTTCTACAGGAGAATGACTACTTCAAAGTCTGGAAAACTGATGGCGTGTGGATCAGTTCTATTATGACTTTATTATTCTAATTCCTTACTAGCTAAACCACCGGTACAATACACGGGTAGAAAAACTTATTAAAACATGTTATTAGATAATTAAACATAAATCTATAAGATCGGAAGACCCTGCAGAAATATAAAAGTACAAGTATATATACATTAATTGAATCAATAAGATCGATTGACTTAGTTATCATAAAGTTCATGATCGTTTAAAAGACAATATATATTCTTACATATAATCTTTCGTACATATATACAATAATGAAAGTATACTTGTTACCCACCTCATTTTAAAAAATCCTAATAAAACTGAGAAATTCAAAAATATATATATAATGCATTAAAAAATTCAAAATAACATTAAACTCACTAATACATACGGTAGAGATGGTGAATTAACAAATGATGATGGGTTAGAGTTTGTTTTAGAATTGACATTTGGTATTTTAATTTATTAGTGGAAAAAAGATTAACAAACAAAACAAATTGGCAGAATGGTTAACTTTTAGTTGTTAAACCCGATGGTCACAGGTTCAAGTTTTCTTCGAGTTAATTGCGGTATAAAAGGTACTGGGACTTAAATGGATTAATTAGTATATATATATATGTATATATATGGATATAGAGATTTTCGGATAATAGTCACTTTAGTCCTTGTTCTTTCATTGTGGTGTAAAGTTAGACGCTCTTCCGATCTCAAATTTTGATTAACAAGTTGAGAAATACTATATAGCACTATTGGTACCAAACACCCTGTCAGTCTATGTGGTAATACATTTGGCGTCAAATAACAAGTAGAGTTAAAAACAAGCACATGTGAACCACTTAATTTAACTAATCACATGATGATGATCTGTGCACTAGTGCTAGGCATAATAACATTATTGATAAGTATATTTTATGTGCAAAAATACTTCTCTTAACTTATACAATTCTATATGAAATCGAGCAGATTTCTACCTAATTTGTGCGAATATGGTTCATATAGGTGAAAAGCTCAAATTGGAGTGATACAAGTGAAAAGAACTATTTTTGTACTAAATTGAGCTTTACATACATCAAGATGTGAAGGCTCAGGAGTGGGAAGAGAAAAGATCAATGTCAACAAGTGTGAAAGTTGAATGCCACCGTTGGGGAACTTGAAAGAGGTCATTTGCGTCATGTTTAAAGAGAGTGGGGACCCTGATGAATAGATCAAAAAGTTTGGGGACGTGCTTAAATGAAGAAAAAGCTGAAAAGGACCATTGAAGCAAGAAAAAGCCAAAGCAGGGACCGAAGTGCACGCCGTGGAAGAAGGCCGCGGGGAGGCCGCGGCAAGCATACCCGCGGCCACCCGCGGGATTGGCTAAAAAGCTGTTGGCCGCGGGTAGGCTGCGGCAAGCATACCCGCGGCCCCCGCGGCCCTATCGAAACACGCCTTTTACCCGTTTTTGGGCCCTTTTTGACACATTCTAGGGTTCTAAGGCCTCCCCAACTATAAAAGAACGAAAACCCTTCGGTAAAAGGGGGGATTCATCATAGAAAATCATTCTTGAGGGCTAGGAGATTGGAGCAAGGGTTTGGAGATTGAAGCCAGGGTTCCCGTGAAGATTGAAGAACGAAGTTCTTCGTTTGGTGCAACCGTTTCCTTCGTTATTCTTCGTCTTTTCGTTGCTAGAATCTGGTCATGTATTCAAACCCTATGAATGCTTATGTTATGAATTCCTTTATTATGTGTAACTAATTTTCCTTGTTGAGATAATCGATGAAGCAATAGATATGTTTTGATTGTGTTAATCCCATTCATAACTCTAATTGTTATTGCGTGCTTATTTTCTATTGTGATATGTAATTACCTTTTATGAGCCTGATCAACTTGTAATTGCGTTAGTGAATTCGTGAGGAAACCGAGAGGTAAGTCACCAATTTAGCATTTCAATAGAAAACATAAATTGCATAGAAGATAGTGATATACTTTTATTATTTGTGTGACCACAAAAATGGTTTCTTGTTAACTAATGCACAAAACTAGGTTGAAATTCACATAGAGATATAGTGGATTTACTTGGTTGGGTAGATTTGAATTTGCTCGAGAGAGGTTTTCAATTAAACTTGTGAAACTGGTTGTGAGTACGTGATAGTGAATTGTCATGAGTGGGATTGCATAATTGGAACGCCTGTTTATTGTGGATTCGTGAGTCTCAACGCCTTCATTCATATATTTTCTAGTCCATTAATTTGAATTGCTTCTTAAATTAAAATAGATAGAGCATTTAATTGATAGTTTAAACAATCCCATTATTCTTTTACAAACTTTTAATTTTCTTATTCAATTGGTGTGAAATTGACTTAAGTGAAATATGTAACAACTTTCCCTGTGGGATCGACATTCGGGACTCGTCTAGTCCTATACTACTTGAACGGTATCGTGCACTTGCGATTTCGCCTATCAAGTTTTTGGCGCCGTTGCCGGGGATAGTTTTGTTTATTTATTTCATTTTGTTAATTTTATTACTAGTTGAATTGTTTTATTTTTTTTCCGAGGTCCTGACCGTCAGTGCATGACACGTTGCTCTTTGGGTTTAGTACTTCCTGATCCGGAACCAGAACGTGCGTTTCACAAAAGACTCAAGGAAAAACAGGAGAAAACTTTTCTGAACAAATTACCCATGGATGATCAACAAGATGTGGTAGATAGAGGGGATGGCCGACTCCCAGCACTAGGAGATAATATTCCACCTCTTCCACGACCTCCAGTTATTATTGACGACGATGATCGTCCGTTCAACGAACTGATGGTACTACCGCATCCCACGAGTCAATCAAGTGTTGCTCCACCAGCTTATGGGAGACAAAATTTCCAGTTGTGGCCTGATTTGATAACTATGATACGGAATATGTGTTTCTTCAATGGCCTAGCAAATGAAGATCCCCATGCGCATATTACAGACTTTCTGGATTTATGTGACTCTGCATCTTTTGATGGTGTTTCTGATGATGCCATAAAATGAGACTCTTCACACATACTTTAAAGGGGGCGGCTCGTGATTGGTTTTCTTCTTTCCCAGCCCAGAGCATCACAACTTGGGAAGATTTGGCACAGAAATTCTTGACCAAATATTATCCGCCAGCCAAAGCAGCGAAGTTACTTCAAGACATAACTAGTTTTGCTCAGTATGAAGCTGAGATGCTGTATGAAGCATGGGAAAGATTCAAAGGGCTCCTTAGAAAGTGTCCAACTCATGGGCTCACCAAATTTTATCAAGTAAAATATTTTTACGGTGGGCTTACTTCAGGGAATCGAATCATCCTAGACGCTGCAGCATCAGGATCAGTTACAG
>CAVNYN010278476.1:0-11247 GCA_963692815.1 Nyctanthes arbor-tristis
CTCGAAGCTCTTCATAAACGTGTCAAGATCCTGACTCGGCGGACAGAAATCCGTCTCGTCATCCAGCGTCTCCAGTAAGTCCTCCCTCAGCTTCTTCACCTCCAGCAAGTCGATTTCTGAGGCGGGCTCCTCCGACCCATCTCGCAATCTCTTCTTATTCTTCAACTCTTCCATTATAAAAAAAACAATTCCTTCAAATCCAATCAAAATGAGTATAAATTAAAATCGAATTGATTAACTCGGGTACTATATTCGGAGAACAATGGACGGAATGGAGAGACGATGGGGAGGAAAGAGAAATGGGAGGGAATATATAGGGGGAAGAAAGGGGTGATGTGACCCCGGGGGGAGTGCGAGGGAATACTTTTGTGGGGTGGGGGGTCCATTTCCACGGACGTCTCGGCCATTGTGTAATGCCTTCCATTGACGTGTATACTCATCTGCTGTTTGGTGTCTTTTCTTCTTTTCGGAATTTTCTATTCGGGTCATTAGCTGGATTTGAATTCGGATTTGGAATCCGGATGGGGACCATCTGCCATCAATCACGACCGCCTCTCTCTCTCCGGTCTTTTTGTTCATTGGGTTATTTTTTGGATTTCCGTATTTGTTTTCTGGGGTGAAGGATTAGAGTGATTTTAAGGAGACATAAAAAAGTGATATTATTAAGTGATATTTTTATATGATATATATTTATTGAGTGATAATTATATGACTATTTTTTTATCATTCAATACAAATATATCACATAAAAATATCATCTAATAATGTCTTCTTTTTATATCCCTTAGAATTTTTTGAAGAATAAAGCAATGCCGCACCGTTTCCAGTACAAAGGGGAAATTCTAGAGAAGTGATCTCTTCCTATACAAGTAGTGAGATAATCTACATAGGTTTGTTATTAAACAACCCTCACGTAGATGGGACCATCCACATGGAAACTATCCTAAAACAGCCCGCCAATAACCATCCACTAGGCAAATTTATTTCTTTAGATAAATATATATATATATATATATATATTTGTTTCCTCGATTGGTACAATGGTACTCCCCAGTTATTTTACTCAACCATTTTTTATTTATATAAAAAGATTATTGCTGTGTCTGTCTTAAACAGGTAATCCTATTTTCTTCGCATATATTAACAAAAATTTATTTAATAATATTAGAAAAGAAAATTTAATATCATTTATCTATTATTATATCGATTAATTTATTAACTATTTCACTTTAATAATTTTATTTTGTGATACTATGCAGGTTAAAAACATGGGTAAATAAGGAAAGTTAATATTTCAATTGATTTTTAACCATATTTTGAGATGGACAAAAAAAATTAGACCATCTTTTTCAGATAGAGGTGATATATGGTTGAAAAAATAAATTTGGTTAATTGTATTCATTAATAATTTATCCTTATTTAATAATTATTATATATTACATTCGTTCTAAAAAGGTAGTCTAATTTTCTTTTTTCGTCCGTCTCAAACTATGGTTTAATTTCTTTTTTAAAAAGTAATTAAAATATTAGTTTTCTTATATGCCTATATTTAATATGCATAGTTATTAAAAAATATATAATTACTAAAATTTACTTTTTCAACACTATTAAATAAACTTTTCTTAATTTATGTGAAATAAGGAATAAGACTATTTTTTTAAGACATGGGTAATATGTGTGTATATATATTACAAAGAGATTTAGGAGAGGATAATTGAACATTTAACTATTTGAAACCAATAAATATGTATTGAAAGTAAATAATATATTACAAATATTTGTTTTCTACATTATTTTTTAAATAAATAATTGGACAATATTAATAATACTAGTGAGTACAAGATGTTATAAAATAGTCAACTATTTCATTTTTTTATCCCAAAAAAGATAGTCAACTTACTATATTGAGCATGTATTTAATATTTTATTTTCATATGTGCCCTTTATTGATTATTGTTATTCAACTACTCATGTATTGAAAGTATTTCAAACAATTAATGAAATATAAAGGTGTATGTAGAAAAATAATGTAAAGTTAAATGTTCCAACCATATTACTTACCAATTCTTAATTCGTGGAAAAATTCTAGAGAGACATGAAAATGAGACATGAATAAGTGACATTGTATATGTAACACACTTACTTTAGATAATGAAAAAACAGTGATGACATCATCACTCAATGAATATGTGCTGCATAAGAATGTCATTTATTAATGTCACTTTTATATGTCTCCCTAGAGTTGCTCTAATTCGTGTAAAAATATCTATCGTCCTATCTTTATGAAACTGGGGTAGTTAAAGAATAAAAGTTGTGCTATTTGAACGAAATGACAAACAAAAAGTTAAACAAAACTTATTTATGTCGGGATCTTATTTTTCAACACATCACATCACTTTTACATCAATGATAATCACATATGTCACATGTCTACTTTATGACACTCTTTGTCTATGTTTTGCCCAAGTAAAATTATTCAAAGAATAATGCTACTTATGATTTCATTCGTCACTACCGATAATGATAACACCATATTATGTGTTAATATGTAACATTAAATGATAAGTCAAATAAAATGTAGGGACATATAATTCATTTAAGTGGACTTGTTTAATGCCACTTAAATATAGTGCTCATCACTACTCATATTAAAATCATATGATCTGATGATGTAAAAAAAGATAATGTCAAATATTCACTCCATCTCAAGTCTACTTGTCATTGACCCGGTTAATTATTTATAGATCGTAATAAATTAGTAGCAAATTATAACGAAATGTGACGTGCAATTCAATAAGGTGGATGAGTTCCAATGGTTTTTCACATCATCGTATGGTTTTTCACATCATCGTGATGGTTCATAATGGATCTACCTAATACTTTTATAACGTATCTCATACTTTTACTATGTGTGATACTGTCATCAGTGTTATTAGTGTCATGCGAAAATTTTATAAGAATACTTGAGAGGTGCTGTTATGACCCACATTCTAGAGGGTTTATTAGACACTATGTATGACGTCTAATAGATTATGTGGTAGGCTCTCATTAGATACATTGAGGGACTCATTTTCTAACGTATTCAATGAGAGTCTGTCACATAATCTATTGGATATCATAAGATAGTGTCTAATGGAGCCTAGAGAAAGACTGACTGTTATGACACCACCTGTCCGTGTAGAGGTGCATATATGAACATCAAATGAATTTGGAAAAACACTTAACTCGCATTTATACATTCACAAAAGACAGAAGGTGACATGATGACGCCTTTTAAAAGTGTCACATACCTACTATAGTTTGTGAGATGTCTTGATCTTGGCACTGCCTCTTTATGTTCTTCAAATTTTTTTTTTTTTTTCAACAAGAGCGATACAAGCTTTGCTCAAATCCTTCAATAAAATGCTATTCTTTTAGTCATAAAAAGTAGAAAATTTGCTAAGGAGGTAGATCTCTTACGTGACGGCAGACGACTTTTGTTAGATTTCCATTACGTAAGCGATAAAGCTCTTTAACAGGAGATAGATAAGGATCTGTAGTTAGACCGTATAAAGTAGGACATTAATTTATATTTAAACACACTCTAGTGTCTAGAGTTTGTAATTATTGATAAGTTCCAATATTACGAATAAGAACCAACAGTTAACCAAAGAAGATACGATGTAAAACTTTGTTCGAGTATAAATCAAAATAACAAGCTCAAAACTAGAAACACAAAAGCAAAAATGACAAAACAATGGTTTTCCTATGATGATGATGATTATTGTTAGAGACAACTGTTTTATCACTGGATACAAACCAAGGACAATTGGAACAACTTCCCAACTACCGCATGTGAGCATGAGTTGTATTGGATTCTATTTATCCGGCTGATCGAAACTCTAATGATAAATAGTTTACAAATAATTAAGTAATTCTTAACCATAATTAATAATGTTGTATATGTCATCACCGAGCACAAACAAAAGTAGCACTGTTTTAAGGATCTAACTAATCCCACGACAGCTCAGCACAGATGTTAGATCCTCCACAAGGGAAAAATTAGTCAAATCATTTATTGGATTTTATTCGGCAGAATTGTTACATAATCAAGTGCTATAAAATAAGAATTTGAATTTTTATATTTTAATTTTATCAAGCTGATGCTGATCGGTACAAATTCCATCTACCATATATCTAGTGATGATATAATTGTTTACTTAACAGGTGTGATGATTCATCAATACAATTATTCAGCATTGCTTAAAAATTAATGCACAAGTCGAATTCTATTTTTAATCACATCTTTTTTATTGAAATAATTACTCGTGCACACTCTTCTTTATTCTCCCTCAGTTTCACAAAGATATTCCTTTTTTCACATAACTTAAGAAAACTTTATTAATATTATTAAAGTGTATAATTTAAGAATATATTTCCTAGTATACTATTTGATCTATATATTTAATGTATTTCACTTTAGTTCTTCTTTATTGTTGATTCCTATGCACTATAAAATAGAATATATTAGAAAACTAAAAAACTAACTAAAGTAAAAGAAAATATAATTTAGAATGGATAAAAAAGGAAAAAGAAAAATATGTTTGCACGACAGGGGGGTATCTCTTTACTTTTTTTATTTCAACCACGCATTTTTTTAACATCTTTTTTAAAGAATCTCTTTCAAAAAAGGTATGAAATAAAATTTCTAACACTCACAAAGGTGTATATATGAAATTTTACTAAGGAGACAGATAAGACTCCTATTAAGGAGATAGATGATTTCGTGGTGAAAATCTAACAAAAGCAGTTAGGGCCGCTTTTATTAGATTTTCGCTACGTAAGTCATAAGGCTCTATAGGTAAGGCTTTGTAACTGAATTATATATATGCATGTTAAATTCACATAGTGTGTACACGTATACTTAATACGTGAGATAATAATGACTGTCATAATCACAACTTAGAATAGCGAATCCTTGGTAGAGAAATTATGGAACCGGTACCTTGAACGGAGGAGGATATGTGTTTCCATGTAAAAACGATCATTCATTATTCATCTCTATTAAACATCAACATTTCTCTTGATATGAATAGGTAATTATTATTTTTATTGTATTGTATGATATAATAATGTCAAAAATGTAGGCTTTGATATCTATAAATTTTTTCGGTCCGATCATTTATTTAATGTCATGTTATTATCACATTGTGTAGGATGAAACAATAATATAAATAATCATTATTCATCTTACGGCATTTCAAATTAGAAAAAGGAAAAGAAAAAAAAAAAGTGTCGGTCAATGACCTAACAAGTTGGATGGCTGGAAGTGCAACTGAAACATGGCGGCCCACTTTTCCACGTGATGGCTCTCAGCCAATCTACCAGATTAGTTAACTTCTCAATCCAAGTGCCAAATGGGTGGTCACTTGGTGAGATATTTTTATCCATGAAAGGGATCCCACAACCTAATTGACATATTTATTTAAAAAATATATTATTACTTGAATTGCAATCATTCACCTACACGGGTTGTCCGCCGCTGATGAATGCATACATCTTTGATACCTAAAATGTATACGTATTACATTTGATGATTTCTGATAATAGACAACTAACTACGTATAAGGTTTGTAATTCAAATATAATAGTTAATTAAAAATTTTCTAATATTTATACATATACCGTTATGACACTTATATGATAACGTAATAACATATATGCACTTGCACGTCACGTGATTGCATGTGTATTCACGTGATGTATACACATAGAACTATAAGTATTCTAACAATAACTATATGGGTACTAGTTGGTTTGTGATTTCAACTCTTAATTTCAGGCTCTCTGATAATTTTTTAATTTTCGCTTATATTATTTCACATAATTTTTTATAATTGTAGGGGGGTGTCGTGGATGGAGGGGTAGATGTTCTCAGCAAATAAAGGCATTCACGTGACAAAGGAGGGCGTCTTTTGTGACACCACGCATCTCATCAATCTACTTTTGCGTCCTAATCTCCGCTCAAATAATCATTCAAGGCATGGTCAGTGGGAGCTCACTTGACTCGCTTCCCCATCTACATTTTATCACATTTATTAAAATTACAAAATGTTTATATTAAAATTCGTTTATTTTGGCGGTTAGATACACATTAAGAGTTTGTTTGATTCTCTTTATAATTTCACTTATCATTAATAGGCTTGGGCGTTCGGGTTTCTTATTTCAGGTATTACACTGATCAAATTCAGACCAAATATTTCGGTTCGGGTTCGATTTTGAAAATGGCAAGCTCGTTCGGGTTCGGTCTCAGTTCAGATTCGGGTAGCACTTCGGGTTTTATTCGGATTTTTCAGGTACCTAGCGCATATTATATAAACGCATAAACGAAAAAAAATACTTAAATGGATAAGAAGAACAAAAAATTTGAAGCACATATAATTCACTTAAATGAAAATAATAATAATTAGATACTAATATAATAAAGTTAACAATTAGAAACTAGTATTTGACTAATTGGCTTTATTTATATTCTTTTGGGGGTGACTTTATTTATATTCTAATTTTATAGGTTTACAGGTTTACGATAAACTTGCAGTATTATCAAGTAATAATTAAAAACAATTTATCTTATATAAATCATATGATATATATAAAAACTAGTAAAATCTTCATAGAAAAAGACAAATTCACATATTTTACACAAATCTTAAGTTTTGTTTTGTATGTGTGAAGGAGATGAGCGTAGTGAAAATGTGATTGTAAAATGAAAGAGATAGTTTTGTGGATTTTGAGAATTAATTAGAAATTTGAATTTAAAAATTTTGAGAGTAAAAAAATGTTCGAGTATTTTTGGGTTTTAACTTATGCTCAAAGCCCGTCCAAACCCATTTGGTTTCGAGTTCGGGTACACATTTAGGCATAATTTTTATTCACTATCCGTTCGAGTTTAGATATATTTGGGTCGGGCTCAGGTAACCCGTTTGGGCTTGGGTTTTTTGCCCAGATCTAATCATTAATTTAATAAATAATTTGACAACTGTTTATTTATAATTACAAATTTTAAATTTTTATTAAATCTACACTACACATTTTACTTTATTATAATTTCTCATTATAAATTAATGTTAATAATAAGAGTCAGACCGCCATTAAATAAAAAGAAAGTCTAGAAGCAGAATACAAGTTCAACTTGAATTTTTTAACAGGGGTAGAAATATTTTCCTACGTTGGCGTGCAAGAAACAAAACATGTCTAGAAAAAGTCCGGAGTCATTTTATGGCTGCTTAATGATTTGATTTAAGCTGTAAAATAATTGATCTAGTCTGCCAAACTTTATATTTATTATAAATTATAAAAATCTAGGATTACTTTATTCGATACATGCGCTCTTCCGATCTATTATTTATAATGACAATCTAACTATTACTCACCTATAATGACGATCTAACTAGAAATATTTGTTGCTTTCCACATTTCAAGAAGGTTGACCGTGGGACATAATACCACGTTTAGTGAAACACGTCGCACAAAGACAAAGTGTGCCTTCCTTTTAAGAAAAAGTAGATGAAGTAACGAGAAGATTTTCTTCCCTGAGATTGATATGTTATTGGGTTATAATTATAATAATAAGAAAAGAGTAAATTTCACATATGATCCCAACCATTGCATATTGTTTCAGTTGGGCCCTCAATCTTTTTTAACTCCACTTACACTTTTTCCATTTTGAAAAGCCGTACTCTTTAAATAAAAGAAAAAATTTAAAAAAATAATTTCTTCCATGTAGCCTACATATCTACCTAGTTACCCACATTCCAACTCCAACTCGGTCATAAATGCCAAATTATGAGAGCTATTTCCACAGCAAAAGAGGAGACTATCTTCTTTGTTGTTTGCTTCTCCCATTGCTGTTGAAAATGGTAGGAAAAAGTACGCCCCCACCCCGGAAAAAGGAAAAACGATTCTGCCAAAATTTGTCATCTCCAGTCGGGTTGGAAGTAGGTTTTGGATGGGTAGTTAGGGATAAAAATTTGATCCGATTGGATTAAAGACTCGTTGAACTCAATATAAATAAGGCAAAAAATCCTGCCTCTGCGAGTTAGCAAAGGAGACCGAGTCAGGTTACTCGGGTCACAAGGGCAGGCTAAGTTAGCTTTGACCTAGCCCAACATGTCTCATTTAAATTAAAAGAAATCTAAAAATAAGTACAAATGTGAAAAAAAAATTAAACAATCTAAAAAGTTTATAAAAATTACAACGAGTCAGTAAATGGGGTGAAACATCACTCTGACTAAATCTTTTACCCGTTACAGGATGGGGCAGGACTGACACAACCTGAATCTACCTTGTTACCGACCATCCCTATTTTTCTTTTCTTTTTTTTTTTAATTTAAAAGAGTAAGGGTATAAATGTGATAAAAGACATTATGTGAGAATTTATAAAAAAATTGAGGACTTATGGCTTTGGGGAAAAAAGGAATCCAATTGATACAATATATAAAGGTTGAGGACCATATGTGAAATTAACCTGTAAGAAAAATAACTTGCTGCCCTTTTAGCACACATTTCTTCTTTATTGCTAAATTAATGTTTAGTTGGTTAGCATAATAATAATGTCCCAAACTGAAGTTAGGAGTCTAGAAAGGCAGGATTGGGATTAAATATTATTATTTAAATAAACTGGGTCTATAAATATTAAATTAAATGCAGATAACTTTTCAAAAAAAAAAATATATATTAAATGCACATAATAATATATATAGAGCGAAAAGAATATGCACTAATCAATGGTCAACACTTCCCACTAAATGAAATTGTAGAATTGAGTTGTAAGAGTATTTCCAATGTAAAGTCGAAGTAGAATGTCTTAAGTGTATATGTGGCAAAGAATATTAATATTACATTTAAAAGATTTTCTAATGTAACAATGTGAACTTTGAATATTTGGCAAGTTATTATTAGAGATTTTGAAAAAAAAAAGAGAGAAATATATTGATTGAATAAATTAATGCTTGAAATTGTCGTGGACAATATCATCTTATGATATTCTCTATGACAATATAAAGTACTTAATGTGTCAAATCATCACTTATTTGCTAATTGTCATATTATTTCATAATCATAACTATGCATTGGAGATGCTCTAATAATTATGTCGTATGAACGGAAACATGTATATTTTTCTAAAGATTCTGTGCAAAGTTGGAGTATATCACATTGTAACTTCAAAAACAATAAATTATTATTGTTTGAGTGATGCTACATGTAAAGATACGGTACAAATATGCTTACAGATAGAAAATAAAATTATAATTTTATCTATATATTCTTTCTTTCTTTCAATATATAGAATGAAATTATAATTTCACACATTTTCTATAAATACATATTTATATTTAACAATACAAGTAGATGAATGCTCTTCCGATCTATTTAGTCTAGCCTACAACATATCCCGTTCTACGATCTTTAGTCTAGTCTACCATTAGAGAGTGAAGCCACAAATTAGGTCAGTTTTGAACTAATTTTGAAATCAGAATGGAAAATCTTCTTCGATTGGACTTTTTAATTGTTGGATTACACAATATTGAATAACGATGACTGATGTAACGCTTGAGAACTCGTCCACTAACGTAAAGTAATAAAGTCTACAGACATATATCACACACGTTGAATTGAATTTTGAAAATTAAAACGAGGAAGTTGAATAGTGGTTTATGTGTTGGGTAATTATTCTTGTCTTAATCTTTGAATTTTGGTGATTAAATTAGTTATTCAAAGTCGTATCGGAAGTGGGGAAAACGTTAAAGTTCCCAATTTGATAATTTTTGGTCGTGATGGCTTACAATATGTAAAAGTTGACAATTCCACAGAGAGGAAAAGTCTCTAAGTGGGCATGCATGACTTTGATTGCTCTTGTTGACTTTATATTCACATTGTAAGATTGATATAAGACCTTTTCTTTCATTTTTTTTTTTAAATCATAGATTGATAAGTTTTCAAGAATGTGAAATCACCAAAAAATACAAGTTAAAAAGCATGATCTGCTGTGAGTTTTTGACTTGAAGCATGTTGTGATATATGGACCAATTTTAAGGATATAAAAACTAAAAAAGCAAGACATCGATTCGGATGTCATAATATTGAGAATTATAGGCGGAAACAGTTGGCGATAGACATTCACTGTGGAATAGACATTCATTGTGGAATATGGAAATTAATTAAAATTAAGAAAGAGTTTTATGTTTATGATTTTTAGATATGTTAGCTTAGCCAAAAGATGGTTGAAGAGGTAGTTGAAACTTGAAGCCCGAGTCGAAACACTAATTTTTTTTTTAATTTTTCAAACAGTAAAAAAAAAAAAAAGGATTTTTTTCAAGAACTGGGGTGGCCACCTCCGAGCTCCGTTAGTGGATCTGTACATTGTTCTAAGGATGAAGAAAAGTTATTAGTTGCACTTGCGAAATAATTTTGCAAGTTCTCCAATTTTAAAGATTCATTTGTAATTATATATTTTGATAATTTTTGAAGTGAATATACTTGATTTCGTGATTGAAGTTACACGAAAGAGTATATATGTTCCGTTTTCAAAGTGTTTTGAAAGCTATTAGGGATAATTGAAGTCTTATTATGAAACTTTTACTCATTAATTTGAACAAACGAATTGAGTTAAGCTTTATGCATTATGTCAAATAATATGGAAAAATATAAGAACCTTCGTAATTTCACATCAGACCCTATATCTCCAACGACATAATGTCCATTGCGATATGCTGATATATTTAGCAGAAAATAAAATAGATCGAAGGATACTTTGGATTTTGGAGTTAGTGGGGGCATATGTAGAATGATAATTGGTTGGAAAAAAGAGAGATATATTTCTTCATTGGCAAATATTTCTTTTGTATTACTAAGGTTGGCATAATAATGTAGGAATTTGATGATAGGAATCAGAGTAATTTCCATATTCATGTCAATACGACATTCAGCTTTGAGCTAGCTACAATAATAATTAACGATCTATCAAAGTAATTTCTGAGACCGGAAATTATAGAATCTGAATCCATGGCTAATATCTCCCCCGTTGATTGGCTTCAGGATTCATCAAGCTTTCAATTAGATCAACCCAAATGAAGCAAATGACATATTATCACAATAGAATGTCAAGAAAAGAAACATAGTACAAAAGCTAAAACAAAATTCAATCTAATAAACCTTTGCTCACAAAAATGGGACATAAAAGGATAGGTGAGCATTAAAAGTATAGAG
>CAVNYN010278490.1:0-14344 GCA_963692815.1 Nyctanthes arbor-tristis
TTTTTTTTGGGGGGGGGGGGTTGCACTTAAATTGGATATGTGTCAAAATTTGATTGGTTTAAACATGGATTTGTGGGTCAAGGAAAGTAGGTATGGATTTGTGGGTCAAGGAAAGTGGGTGGAAATGGGTAAATGAGAGGCTAAATTTAGCCCCTCGTTTACCCAATTCCCCTTCAACATGACATTACCCACCCACCCACCCCGGAACCCTTCTTCCCCCAACATTATTTGGATTTGTGGGGTGGAAAAACCTTTTCCAACCTACATTAATCTTGCTCTAAAGTGTTTAAAAAATATACTTCTATAGTCTATCCAATCCAAGATAACATCTAATGGTGAGCTTGGATAAGGCAGACTTGACAATAGACAAAAATACAAGGGGAAATGTAGAAATCTTTCCATTGCAGTGTTCATTTCCATCCATAATTCAGAAGCCATGTCATCAAAGCTTTTCACTTGAGCATAAGGCTGATCATTAAGCAATAAATCACCATAAATCAGATTCATCAGAAGATGGTTATAAATAAATGACTAAACTATATAACACCGGGTGCAAGGATGCAATTTTTAATTTTCAAATTTTCAATTATCTAGGATCCATTCGCTTCCAATGCTAACAATTTAGAGTCAGAAAGTAGCATTACCACTATGTATTCATTGCTAAAACCAGTTGATCTCAGGCTGCTTGTACTTTTCTTCTTTATGTTATTCACATTAACAAATGTCTCCTCATCAAATTTACCACGTTCCTCAATAGAAAGCTGATTGAATCTTTTTTCACCTTCCTCAGGGCTCTTTTTCACATCGACCTGCATTCAATGTGACAAAAATATTGTCATGAATTCCAATTCGAGTCAAAAGAGTTGAAACCATAGGGAAACCTAATATGATAATAGTCTTCATATATACACAATTCTGGTAATCAAAAGAATTAGTAAAAGTAAGTGACAAAACGGCAATAAAAAATTAAAAATTACATAAGAATGTGCCAGATCATTTGAATTCCAGATAAAAAGAACTTTGCTACAGAAGAAGACATGGACAAGTGCTCCTGGGAGATGAGAATAACAAACCAGTCTTTCTACAATCATATACATGAGATTTTTAACAAAAACCAAAAGGACTATGTTACATATGTAATATGTTTTCTGCTGTCCTCAGTTTTAGCATATCATATACATTGGGGTACCTTAGAACTCAGCCAACTTGTTATAGATCAAATCCTAACCGTCATTTTTCAATGGAATAAAATCAATTCAACCAGTAGCGTCAACCATCAGTTAACAGATTTCTCACTTGTTAAAAAGTTGAAATATTTGTACTGATAAGGGTTAATTATTAGTAATGGTTCAATTCCAAATATTAATGAAGACAGCTGGATCTCTGATAAAATGATTACTAATATCCAAATGAAATAAGAAACACTCACATTTTCAGCAATACAGGTTCATGAAAGTATACATTCTTGTCAATACAACACAAATGGCAGTACAAGTAATTTACTCACTTATTATCCCTTCACAAAATGGTATATTAGAACAAAAAAAATTTCATAGATGACTTAACTTCGTTTATGACTATGCTGACAAGAGTTATGGACAGAATTGAAGGGTGAAAACTAAATTAAAAGAATGAAATCTTGCTAGATAAGTGCAACATTTAGCTAGCAGCAAAAGTAAAGTATAGAACAATATAATGTCTGCTATATTTTGATTCATGTCCATGCTTCAGTGTCCCAGAAAAGTTAAGACCAATTTACATAATCCATACGATGGCCTTGAGTTTTTGTGTGATCAACAGATGATGATATGGCAATGCTAAGAGCAGCACATAAAGAATATAATATGGATCCGGACCTAAAATTTGAGAAAATAAAGAAGATATGAAGTGTATTATACGTCACCATTACAGTCTGAAGTTTCAGTAGAAGTTCCTATAATGTATCATATCATGCTTTTAAAATATAAAAAGCAAGAATTACAGAAAACAATGGATAGTTCCAACTTACAGATGAATAAGCAGAGATGCAATAATCAGGATTCCGAAGCAAAGCTAGTACAGTCTCTGCAGGCAAAATTAAACTATTTATGGATTGACCCATCTCAGTCCAGGATCATAAAAGAGCATGTTTAATATCGACACTCAAATTCTTACTTCAAATTTAGATAATAGTAAGTGAACAGTATTGCTTTATTATGTCATTTATTGTAAGAAAAATAGCAAAGGAATCTTGTCATCACAAATACAGTACTGCATGTTTAGCAAGGTGCTATTTCAAGTTCTGTATAAAATTTTCAGTGTTAATACTTTTTTAGTCAAATTTTCCACATTCAGCTGTGAGCAATTAAAATGTTCATAAATGCATTATAAGACAACTTAATAGGAAAAAATAATTTTTATCCAGAAACAAACTCTAAGATGTGAAGTAAAAGTGGCAAGTACTCGCTAACAGAAACTTGAAAAAGAAAAAACACAAACAAACAGTAATAAAAAGCTTCCATCTGATTCCATCTCTAAAAGGTTCTGCAATAAGAGTCACAAAAGTATACAAGAATTTAAAAAAAAAAAAAAACAAGAATTAAAAAAAAAAAAAAAACTCCCTAATGCAAATTGGATAGTGACATTAGGGAGTGGTTCAAATCTACTGGAAGTTTTTTACTATGAGAAAACTTCTCAAAAAGCATAAAACATATGTAAAACAGCAAAAAATTCAAAGGATGCAAAAAATTCAAAGGGTAAATACGTACAATAATGTTCGTGATAAATATTTGTTTCTCGATCATCAATTCAAAAGCAATAGAAACATCTCTATAAGGACATTTTTATTTAACTAATTTTTGAGAGATGCACATTTATCAATATTAAAATGACTATATCGATTGTATCCAAAAAAATTTAGGGTCATCCATTGTATCCTACTTTATGACTAAAACAATAAAGGTTATAAAGTTTTAGGGTCATCCTACGATGACTTCTAAATTTATAGGACTTTTAGGAAGTGATTATAATCATTCAAATTATAAATTGATAGAAAAGAGTGGTAAGTGTGTAGGACTTATGGGTCCCACAAAATGTGTGGATTAAAGCGTAGGTACTAACAAGTAGGTATATAAAGTAAGCAGGTGTCATTCACCATTATCAGCTAGAGTGAAGCAAAACGATTAAAAATCAAAAGACGATAAACAATACCTGTTAATACATAATGTAGACCATCTGCAGTAGATGTATCCGCAATTTCAGCTATTCGGTTGAGATCCCTCTGGAGTGATCTCCCCATGCCCAACAACCCAACCTTTAGTGAACAAAAAGTTATTGTTATTGTTATTTGAATTGAACAATGGAAGGAACCAAGAAATGAACCAGTTGCACTTTAGTTATAGTGGTCCCCAATAAGACGTCTGAACTATCGGTATGTATGGAATTGGCTGTCGAAGAATCATTTTTTTTACTTGCTAAGCACTCATCCACCTAAAGAATCACTTTTCACAAAACCAATTCTCAAAAGATCTCCTAAATTTACCACCATGCCCAAACGAGTAAATAACAGAGGTATGGATTCACTTCTTTCTAAAATAAATTAATCAAAAGGACACTTAGCCCAAGTCTTTTAGATATCCCATCCTTTGTATGTGATACAATTCACTTAGCCTCTCAAAGGACACTTTCTTCATATTTCATCTTTTTAAATTCCATCTTATTAAGAAGAGTATCTTCAGTGCAAGAATGTGCATTGTGTATATGTAGCAAAGACATTGATATTACCAACTCAAAAAAAAAAAAAAGAAGAACTCCAATGCAACAGTGTCCACAGTGTATATGTGGCACATTATTATTAGTTAACTTGGAGTGGTTTTTTTTTTTTGGTTGGGGTGGGGGTGGAGCTTTATCTAAACCCAAACAAATCAAACTTCAATATCAACCACATATTCTCCACACACAAAAAATTTCACACTTTTCAATAATCTTTCTTTACCTTCCCGCCACACATTCTCCCAAAAAAACCAATTTTCAATAAATTTACTTTGTCAAAAGGCTCCCTCATTTGTCAAAATAT
Source organism: Nyctanthes arbor-tristis (assembly GCA_963692815.1). Lineage (NCBI taxonomy): Eukaryota > Viridiplantae > Streptophyta > Magnoliopsida > Lamiales > Oleaceae > Nyctanthes > Nyctanthes arbor-tristis. The sequence goes on from CAVNYN010278490.1 coordinate 4,055, forward strand.
TTTCCCTTGAGACCTTGACATTGTTTCCCTGAAGATGCTCTAACTGCTCTCTACTTACCTAAAATTTCTGTATCTAGGTTTATCATCACCATATCCAAGACCCTTTTCTAGTCTAAAGTTCCTAATTTGTGTTCTTATATCTCTCTTATTATTATTCACTGTCATCATTATTATCACAAATTATTGCAATCGCCCTAACCACATTGAAAGCCCATATATAAATTGTAACAAAGCAGCCACAACTGTTCTGTTAGACATAAAAACTGATGAGAACTGAAAAATTACTACTCCTTGACGCATTATTCACCAGTAATATTCAAATGAATCCATCAATACATCAAGTCCTGGGCACAAGAATTGTACCTGCAGCTTGAGCACACTTGTTTTCTCCGTGGCAGTAAGTACACCATCCTCAGACCGGTCGGACAAGAATCCAGACACCAAAACAAAAGCTGCGAAACCCATCATGATCATGAATATACTGGACCCACCAACGGCAGGTCCTACAAAAACCCCTCCAAAGGGAGAGGGCGCGTAGTACGGAGCAGAATAAGAAAAACCAGACCCCATCCCCATCCTCGGTACACTGTAACTCCCAGAAGATGACATTGATGACCGCGAGGAGAATGAACTTCCACCCATCCTCCCCCCGGAAGCTGCCAATGCAGAATTAGGATCCCACATCAACAATAAACCCACAAGAACAGCCACTGCCACCGGTTTTTGCAAAGCCTTGAGGGCTTTCATTACGTTTCTCGCCACAATCTCAATTGGGTTTTCTTTATTTATCGTTACACTGGACCCATCCTTATTTCTAATGGCATCACGATCAGTCGTAATAGAACCATTATTGCAGCTATTGACAGAGAAAACTTTGACATGAACTTGTTTGCAGGTTTTCCGAATCTTGAAATGGGTAAGTGGGATTATATGATCTTTTGAGTGTATTAAGGGGTTCCATTTAAGGTTTGGTTTTTGCAGGAAAAGGGTCGGGGCAGCGGCCATGAGCTTGTTTGTTGGGGAAATCCTAAGGGATTGCGTAAATTGGAGAAGTTTGTGATAAGAAGCAGATGATTGAATTGTTGCGCTCAGATTGAGATATTTCTGTTTGGGATTTTTTGGAGGAAATGGAATGGAAACCAGGAAATTGAAATCATTGGCTATGGCGCGAGCAGCGTGGGGCACAGAATTTGGGGGAAAATATGGAGTTCGCATTTGGAGAAATCACCCGGGCCCCATAGTATTAAGGCCGGCATATAGTTTTGATGAAATGATTTTTTAAGGTAACGTGCGGTTGAAAAAGTAAATCAAAGTTATGGATTTATATAAAAGACTTTTTTTAACGTGTGGTTAAAAAGTAAATAAAAGTTATAAACTTATGAGTAAGATGATTTCAACGAGTGAATGTGCGGTTGATAAGTGAGAGTTGATTTTAAGAAAAATTAAAATCATTGGAGAGATGTTACATATATTTTTCAATTCTATTTGTCACATATGTTAGGACAAAGAGTGTGTAATTGGAGATGCTCTAAGAGTGGGTCGGGACGGTCTATAGTCCATATTGAGTTATACATATTGTGAATATTGTGTGGGAAAAAAATTCTTATATATATAGACACACCCTTTAGTCGAACTAAATTTTTTCATCACAATTCATTTTGGAAAAGAATTTTAATCCACCCCCTCAGTAGAGGAATTAAGAATTAGGTGGGTTTTGATTAGGTGGGTTTTGATCGTAACGATGGAAGAGAAGAAGACTGCAAAGAGAGAGGAATGAAGGAGGGGGAGGCAAAGTGAGACACATGACAAAACAATACTTTGATACCTCACACATTTAGAATTTAAATTCAATCCAACTAGGTAATCAATTAATTGGTCTGAATGGACCCTGCATTTTCAAAGTCGGATCACGCTTTATTGTTTTGATGTAAAAATCCCCTTTTTTTTTTATCTCGTCAATGCTTGAAAAGTCAGAAAACGTTTCCCTTAACCACACTCATTCAGGGTGTGGACGTTTTGTGTGAGTGGCGCTTATTGCTCATTGACTACCACGCCCAAGATAGAAAATTTATGATAAGACAAGACAATACCACCTCTGCCCCATAACATAGGTTAGTATTCTTTCTTTTCTTTCTTTTTTATTTTTTTTGTCCGCTTCAAAATACAGGCCACTATCTTTTTGAAAATATAGTTGAAAAATTAATTTTCTTATATACTCTTATTTAATGTATATGTTGTTATATTGTTATTAATAAAATAAAATTATTTAAAATAGAATATTTAATAAATACAATTATGTATTAGGGAATTGCTCTTTAATTTTACGTTGTAATACTATTAATTACACTTTCTTTTTTGATTATTAATATTTTATCAATCACTACCAATGTAAATCGTGTAATAATATTAAATACTATTTTAAGTTTAATTAAATATAGATAAATGTGATTTATTAAATTAAATTTATATAACCCAAACCACTATTATCTCTAACTGAAAACTTGTCAAAATTTTAAATCAAATGCAAGAAAAAGTAATAATGATAAAAAAGCTCCTGAATTGTGGGGGTCGAATTCTTATGATGAACACCTTTGTCTCTCTTAGTAGGCAGTGCCGTATATGAAGGGGGCAAAACTTGGTTATTGGTAGTCGTAGAGGAAAAGTAGTTCATCGCGATCTTGTCTAATGTACATCTAACTCATAACGTTTATCGTCTTGATTTCTAGTTAAAAAATTAAAAGGCAAGGAAAAAAAAATCATTCATATGTTAAAAAAAAAAGAAGAGTTTTCTCCCCTAAAGCCAGACATATAACTTATAATATTTCTCGTCGATTTTTAGCTAAAAAGTTGAAAGGCAAGGGGAAAAAAATCATTCATCTGTGTTTAAAAAAAAGAGGGGAGCGATTTCCTCCCCTAAAGCCACACAAAAAGAAATACATAGCTGTCCATCTATCTTTAAAACTCCTATTGTTTTTCTCTTCTCCAAACCTTTCCGTTGTTTTCAAGCATTAAAAAACACGATTCTAAGTCAGTAATAATTCTAGAAAGAAGTGGAATGAAAGGACTCAAATGCTCTGGGAAGTGATGTTGGGGGACATACATGCAAATTTCCTTAATTATGCATATCCATTTTGATTTTTATACAATTCCCCCTTTTATAAAGCTTTGCCGAATCAGAATCGTGGCCTCTCTGCTTCCGAACGACAGATCCGACATACGGCCGGCATCGCGATTTCTACTACACACCGAACAGCAATACAAGACATAAAGTTACATCTAGAGAAGTGTAATAACAGTATAGGATAGAGGAAAGATGGTGAGTAAAACAGAGGAAGAGCAGGTGAACAGATTGGAGAGCCAAGTTGAGAATGGAGGTGGAGGCGAGTGGGAGTACCTATGTCTCGTCAGAAAGCTTAAGCTTCGGCGCTCTCATCACGTGTTGAAGCATGGACTTACGATTCTTAAAGACCGCAAAAAGCGATCTGCTCTTGGGCCTGAAGGTATGGTTCTCTGAATCTGGGCATTGAAAAGATCAAATTGTGGATTGTGGGACGTAGGTATTTTAGATCGTTCCTTCTTATTTTGCTGTTTTCTGGTGACAATTGGGAAAATAGTGGCGGTGTCTTTTGTTAATTGCTTCTGTAAGTTTATGAAATTTTAGCTATTGAAACCAAGAATACTGATGCTAAGATGTTTTTCAGTTACTTGAGTAGCAAATCAAACTAAAAGAAAGTATAGTTGCAGTAAACATTAATTGCAATTTCTGCTGGTTCTTCGTAGTTAAGATTATACGGTCAAATTTTGAATATGGGACGCTTGCTTCACTCTGCTTCAGATAGGTTTAGAGTTACTGTATGAGAGAACTTCCGCCACCCCACCCCCCTTTTGTGGTTTTTTTTTTTTTTGGGGGGGGGGACTATTTCCAAATAATGTGCAGGGGGAAACTTTGGAGAATGGGTATATGTTTTTCTATTCCATTGTTTCATCTCATAAACTAATCTATTTGACCGTTTGTATTGTCCCCCGGGGGGGGGGGAGTAATAATAATGTGACTATTAATTGGTAGCACCTTTTTCTTTTAGGTGCACAAATTAATATTGACAGTTGCATGGGTTTCCGTTGTTGCAAGCCATTGAATTAGTTAATTGGACTGCTGCCTTTGACATGATTTCATTAGCTGTTCCAAATTGCACGTATTCCATTTTGTTGTAATGTGTTTTTCTACCTCATTTTTTCACATTTTTCAGATTTTCTATTTCACATTTAACAATATGTTTAATTTTGACAATAAAAGAGGGCACATGGCAGAATATAATTGGTTTGTGAGAATTTTTGTGGGCCAAGGGGGGAATGGATAAAAGAGGGGGCCTAACTTTCGCCCCTTATTTACCCATTTCCACCCCAAGGATGGGTTTTTGGCACCCCAAATGGTGCCACTATTTGGCTTCAAGGGGGAACCCAAACGCCCCCTCTTCCCTTCTTTCTACTAGAAAGCAAAAATTTTCTTTCTTCGTTCTGTGATGTCAGTATACGTGTTTGACGCAAGCATAAAAAATCAGTGAAAAACCTTTCTCCACACAAAAAAAAAAAGGAAAATAAGTGAAAAAACAAGATGAAAAGACACATCTATATGAGATTCTGGTACGGAGGTTGAGTAGTCCATAGTCAAGAATGTCACCAAAATGCTTTCTCACGTTTTAACTTTTTTAGTGCATATACTGATATTATTCTGTATTGTTATGAAGATATCTCAGTAAATGGGGATACACATGTAAATGGCCATCAGAAGTTTCAGAGTCAGTTGAAACTTATCTACCTGCACTTGTTTATGCCACGGGATTAAATTTTCATGCTTCTAGACTATTACATGCTTATAAGAATCATCTAAACCTCTACCATTTCCTACTTATTCATGTCTTCTAGAATAGTTTTACACCATAATTTTGTTCGATGTACCCAAGCTGGATGATTGCATGAATGCGACCTTGGTATTGCCTAACAGACATTCTTTTCGGTTCAATGTAGCATTTATTGTTAAATATTTCTGGTTTCTGACTCATCAGTTTACTTAACATAAGCTAGGGATTACATATTTTGACATACATTTCTGTACTTGGCAATGTCAAATTGACCCATTCCTTTCTCCTCCTAAATGTAGAATGGACTTTGTATGAGCAAGTGGCCGTAGCAGCTATGGATTGCCAGCGTCTTGATTTGGCAAAGGTAGATATTTTAGTACCAATAATAATTAAAATTGCGGTTTTTTTAATGCTTTTCATGCACAATTGTTGTTGTGATTGTAATCCTTTATAGAGACTTCTTTGACGTGATCTATTGCTTTTTCTTTCTTTGAGGTTTCTCAAACTGGCCTTTTCAAATCGATGACTATTCTTGCACGCCATTTTAAATGTAATTCTTATCACACGTAGTCTCTTCAGCCTCCTTCCCTTCTGGGGATTAGGTTGCCACCCACACTTATATAAATTGTTTGTAGTTCTGATCTCCATTTAGTTAGCTATGCCCAAGGGGTTGAGTTAAGTATAAGGAACTGAACTAAGCTTCTGACAGCTGGGAAGGTTTCCAACTTAGATATATGCTTAATCATGGGAGACTACACAACTAGCGGCATCATTTCAAAGTGTACCCAGAGTTTACTTTTGATGTACTTAGGTTGGTAGAGGTGGGAGGGGAATCAACATCCCTGCCTTTTGTAATAGTGGATGAGTGTTAAGAGTACATATCACATTGGGTAAAAGAATAGGGTCTTTACAAAGTTGAGCTTGCTAATGGGTCCAGTTGCAGCTTGTTTGGAGAGGAACATACTATTCTGGCGCTTTTTTTCTGACAAGAAGTTTGATGAACCCTTTCTAAAGAATCTTAAAATGTTCAATTTTAGGATGGTTAATACGTGAATAGTCACTAAGGCATTGCTGCAGATGCTCTAAGTAGAAGGGTTCTAAATTCTAAGGATTATCAACTTAAGGCTCAAAAATGGTTCTGAGTGATGTGAAAGAGGGATGTCTAGGAAATAAAGGAACTATACGATAGATATTGGTGTTGGTAAATTTGAGTGGCAGTTGGAATTGTTTTACATTGATTTCATATAGAATTGTAGAAGCAATGGGCTATTCTGTAAAACGAGTATAGCTTCTCGTAGGTCACAGAGGGAGAGAAAACTAGTCTCAAAATGTTTGATGCAGGGATAACTTTTGGCACGTTCCTAGGATGTCTTTTGTCCATGAGGAGCACTACAACACTGTTGTTGCTAATTGATATTCCTCAGGATAATGAAACGAGAAAAACTCAAACACTGACTAGAACATCAATAGGAAGGATGTAGTTACACTGACTAGAACATCAATAGGAAGGATGTAGTTAGGATCTGGAGAGTTCATTAAAGTATGGTGTGCTATTTAATTATATTTGCCGTTTGTTGTCACATTTCAAGGATGAGAAAGTCCTCACAAGGGATTCCACTACTGATTTATAATCTTTTGGTTTTTAACCATATTTTGGCACATCTCTAAAAGAACCGCAAGTTATTCTTTTAAAGAAAAAAGGAGTAAAGATATCGCCCTTCCCATTCTGTCTATTGTCAGTCTTTTTTGCGGTGCCAAACTTTTCAACATTTGTGTTTGTCGCCTTAGATTATATGAAAATGTATGATACGTACTGTGACCAATTTTCTATATGCTGGTATATGCGTGGGGTCCTACAAAATACCCGGCCTATGGGATGTAAGTGAAAATGTGGTCAGCCCATTTGTTGACTGGAACAAGCATTCTTTAAAATTTATTCTTAAGACTAGTTGAGCAAAGTTTAACCATTTTTATAAATCTATAACTTGAAAAGGAAAATAGAAACCTAAAACATCAAGTAATTATAGTATTTCTTGTTAAGAATTATGATTTGTTTGGAATATTGAACATTATGTATGAACTTCAAGATATACCTGATTTCATTTAGTTATTGTTTTAGAATATTTGAAATAATATTAAAAATTGGAAAATGCGTAAGCTTGATATAGGACAGACCTGAGCTTGTAATACTTGATGCTCTCCTTCATGCATGGCTATGCTTTTGCATTTTCAGATCCTCGGTTGTAAATTTTTTTAGTTAAATTAATACTGTTTTCAGTTTTGAATTTTATTAAGAGATCTTCCCTTCCCCTACAAAAGATTTATGGGAGAATGTGTGGTGAGAATATAAAGAAAGATTTATGGGAGAATATGTGGTTGATATTGATTTGATAAATTTTTTGCTTTACATAAAGCTACCAAGAGAAAAAGCTTTAAGTTTCAAGTAAAGTACATATTACTAGTTTCATAGAAATATAAGTGCTAATAGTATATGTAAAACATGTATTGCATTCAGAGTGCTTATAGGGATTGCTACGTTCTGACAAAATCTCCATAGTATAAATAACAATAGTTGAATATAGGATTTTGGCGAATATTGAAACACACTGTGAATTTATTATAATTGGGTCTTACCATGTTATCATAGAAGCATGTTCATTGTTTTGATGTGAATAATTTATAGGCAGGGGTGAAGCATTTTAATGGTATAATAATGACACTATGATCCTACTCTGCAGGAGTTAATAATGGTGTTTGACTGGCTAGTTCCCATGGGTTACATATTGCTAAATCGAAATAATTTTATCTCCAGCAATTGATACTTTCCAATCTCCTGTTTCGAACTTAAAGATTCTTTACTTCGCTTTTGTATTGATTTCAGTTATGCAAATAGCAGTTTGCTATTAATGGACGGAACCAGGCTTTTCTGTCTATTTACTTGTATTTTCTTTCTGTTGTTGAAACTGCAATCCATCATCGAGCAGTGTGGTTGCAACCATTTTACTGCTTGTCTTTTGCTGGTTTCAGCCTTTCAGAGTTAGGAAAGAAAAATCTTATCTGAACATGATTCTGGAAAATTCTCATTTCACAAGTCACTCAAAAGTGGGCTTTTTTTTTTTTTTTTGGCTGATCTTTTGATTCTAAATGTGTCAATTTATAAAACAATGTATTACCACATAGTTGGTATTCAATATATATTGTTTGTTATATTTAATAATTGATCTATAAATTCCTGCTTCTTCTGCTTCTTTGGTGGTCTTGCAGTCATGTTAATCGATCCACATTTTTAAGCATGGACTTGATGCCATGTATATATGTAACCATTTGCAGGAGTACATAAAGGTTTTACAGGAGAAGTTTCCAGAGAGTAGAAGGGTTGGTGAGTTAATCTAACTGGCTGCCAGTTGCACTGAATGACCTGTACAATTATATAAACTTATGCCATATTGTAATTTTGACTTGAAGATGAGATCGGAAGCCATAAAATTATAGCATAAAGGCGTATGAGACACTTTTGTAACTGTATGTCCACATAAAGGAAAAACATATAATCTTGTGCCTCACTGTAGTGATGCTGATGATGCACTTTGTTTTTAAAAATTATCTAATTTCTTGAGCACAAATATGTTTGTATACTATCTTTTTGAGTGCTTATGGTTGTTGAAGTTGCATATAAATAATTAACATCCTTCTCTAAGCTTTTAAATGATGTGATTCAACATACTGTTTCTTCAAGAATCTCCACCAAACTTCCAAATGTTGTCTGCATTTTGTAATTCTGGAATGACACGGGATATATCGGGATGTGAGGAAAAATGTTTCCAAATCTTCCTGTGCTGTTCATTTTCCAAGCTAGACAGACTTCATACGCATTGCACGTTCTTTGGATTTTAGAAGTCCATATTTTTAACAGGTCATCATTGCTTGTTCTTTGGAGGCTTGACTTTTGAAGTTCCTCTTCTTTGAGTGCAATTCGAACATTCTTCCATGTTTGGCTGGTTATGGGATTTTGAGTGGGCATTCACGTGTGCTTTTCTATTAAGAAGGGTAACTCTTATAAAATTGGCACAAACGGACTAATATTGTAAAGCTTTCTGGTTTATATGCGTCCCATTGTTCCCATTGTTTACTATTGAAACCTATCAGCTTTTCTATGAAGAGGTTACATTTTTTTAAAAGAGTTCTTCCTAGAGCACCTATTGTTAGAACTTGTTTGATTCTCTTTATTCTTTCTCATTATAATTTCACCTACCACTGATTTGACAACTGCCCAACTATCACCACACATTTCAAATTTCAATTAATTTTCCACCACTCTTTTCAACTCATTATAATTTCTTGTTATAATTTCATTGTCATAATGAGAATCAAACAAGCACTTAGTTTTCTTGTCTTAATTCTTATGACAATCCTAGTGTTTTTCTGGAATTGGCACTCTTGCATTTTGATGATTCGTGCGGGGAAATTGTTCAAAACCTTTGTCTGGATTTGGCACATTGCCTTGTCCTTATCTTCATTCCCCTCCCTTTTTGCTTCACCAGTCATCTTTATGACTCTATATATTTTTCTTCCTAGTTTTCTTTGATCTTTAATTGCCACAACACCATTTTTCGAAGCATATAGTTAAAGCACGAGGATGAAGTGTTAAAAAATTCATAACCTCTTAAAATCCTACTTTGTTCTTGCTACAAGTGAATGGTTCTTAATTCTTCTGGTAGGATGTACTTTTGTCTTGTTACACTTAAATAGAAAAATGTGATGTTATTTCATTTGACTAATATCTTTCTTTTCAATTTGTTGAAGGGTCCATCCTCCAATTTTCTTATTGAATTGCTGAATGTTAGATTCCATCTATTTTTTCTTTGGCATTCAGTTAATAAATTAATGAAAGAGGTTAACAAGTTGTCTTAAGCAATTGTTTATTTCTATCATCTTTTAATTGTTTCTTAATGTCATAAAAATAGCTCTATGTTCTTGTTATCAATTTTCTTATGATATAATCACAGATAGGCTGGAAGCATTGTTGCTTGAAGCCATGGGATTGTGGGATGAGGCAGAAAAAGCGTACGCGAGTCTTTTGGAAGATAATGAGCTTGATCCGGTAAGTGCAACGACTGGAGGACAGGCATTTCTTTATGGTTGGTTGGGTGGAGGTAATTACGTGAAGGCAATAAGTTAGTTAAAAGTTTCCCGGTGGTCACTGAGTGGTTAAATAAAGCAGGCCGCTTTTGTATGCTTTTGGTGCAGTAGAATGATGGGTGAAATATTGAAGATATTCACAGAGTCAAACTTGACAGAAATTATTGTTGGTTCTCAGCTGGCAATATTTTACTTCACTATCAAACAGAGTGGTCTTTTAATCCACGTCTTCTGATTTTTTTATTTATTTTTATTTTTTTATTTGGTTTTTTTTTTTTTTTTTTTTTTTTTT